>VXAY01002692.1:832440-965752 GCA_013399855.1 Oxyruncus cristatus
AAAAAAAAAAAAAAAAAAAAAAAAACCACAAAATAAAACCACTCATCACATTTCGGCTAATCTATAGCCCTACATTTCAATTACCTATTCCGGTAACAGGATGATTGCTTGCATTCAGTAATGAACCAGAAACCAGGAACTTGATGTTCTCGTCTGCCAGGCAGTTTTTCTGACTTTTAGACCAATTGACAGCAGCTATAAAAGCATTATAGCATTATAAAATATGGCATGATTTAATAGATGCAGCTTTCATCTTCCTCAACATGGTTCAAAATAGCTTTAGTTAAACGTAATTTTCCAAATAGTGGGATGTCAAACTTTACCAGCAAGGGTCCACTATTAAAGCTTTTTGTGACTACTTAGAATTTGACATCTGTTCTTCAGTTTTCTAATAAATCAAGGGTGCTAAAAATGTATTTTTCAAAGTTCAATCCAAAATAGATTTAACTCAATGATACACCTAACATCATAAATGAACTTTCCAGCACTTCAGATAGGAACTCAACAAAATTAATCTATTAAATTTATATATGTATTTATAATGTACCTGAAAGTGTGCTGGAATTTCAGAAGATTCATAAATTGTTTGCGTTTGTTGTTTGTTTTGGGGTTTTTTTAAAGGGCAGTATTGGGAATAAAGACACAGTGATCCCTTAGATTTTTAAATGCATTTGAGGTGTAGCAACTCTTTTGAGAATTCCTAGTTTTATGTTTTCATCTTAGATGCCTAAATTCCTTTATCATTCAGGCTTTTAAAAGCAGATGCTCTCCAGAATTTCAATGAAATTTTTGACTACAGTAATTTTGGAAAATAACGTTAAAATAAACACTCTGAAGACACTTGAGACTTTTCCTGAGTGGTTGGGGATGTTGTTTTGATTTTTCGTAATGTTTCTGTGTGTGTCTGTGTGTGCATCTGTGATTTTTGCATCAGGAAACAAACCAAAGGAAGAGTTGCAACAGAATGCCATGAATTAATGTAAATCTTTATACAATTACCTTCAACTTATCTTGCGCTAAATTTTTTTCACCTGTTATTTGAATTCATGCTACCTTTATATCCAGTATGACTTCCTCTTGCTTCACCACACTTTCCATAACCAGCTTCTTCCACATCAAGCTACAGCCTCTTTGATGACTTCTGGTTTGTGACGGGGCAATAATCACTTCATAATGTGACTGTACATATTACATTGCATGATTTTAGAACTGCAGATTAGCTTTTTTTTACCAACCAAAAGATGCTCCCTAAGAATAAAAAGGACCTGCCTCTTGACTCCACGCACACACACCTGCTTTTCCCCAGGGCAGAGATGGGCTGAGAGAGTCTGATGTAATGCCAGGTACCCAGTTCCGTGGACTGGCCATGCCTGGAGAAGACCGTGGTGTCATTAAGAAAGTGCTTTGCTGTTGCCCCAGCTAGCTAAAGACACAGTCAGACAAGTGTTGCATTTGCAGGCATATATTTTGCTAGATTAACTGAAAAACTGGATGAGGTGTAGACTTTCAAAGCCAAACACACGTAGAGAAAACTATTTGGAGTTTAAAGGCATGTATAGAAGTTGGACCAATTAAAAGCTGGCAACTGTGCAGCAAAGGCAGGGAGGGGTGAGAGATGAGCAGCTAGCTGTCTCCTAGGGGAAACAGCTAGAAAAATAATTTATAACCTAGAAGAAGAGGTTACAAAACCGACCAAAACCCAATACCTCAGCTATAACCACCTTTTTCTCATTACTATTACAAATTTTCATTCCTAGACCCGTCTTTCAGAACTACTTGGTAGTTTTCCCAAGGAGCAGGGCTGAAAGATTGCAGGTGAAGGGGCTGCTTTGCAAGGAGCCATGTGGGCCATGGGGTTTTCCCCTGTATCAAAGGTGGTGGCTGCAGGCTCCAGACTAAGCCCCTGTGATGGCTGAGTTTCCTCAGCTGAGCACAGTCTCACACGCTGGGATATGCCAGTGTGGGGTCTGGGAGAGGTGGGATGCTTCCTGCCCTGGCACTGGAAGTGCTGTGAAGCCTCAGTGCAGGCACAGCCTCATGACAGCGGGTGCAGTGCAGACCACAGGGACACACAGACTTTCCTGAAAGGGAGCACAGCTGCTTTGCTGTCTGTTTGACAGCTGTGTGAGTCAGGAAAGATAACCCTTATACTGAGCACCAAGCACAAGCAGTTCATTGCTGGCATGAACCTCCCTCTCTGTCACTTGCCCCTGTCTGAAGAGGCACACAGCAGAAATAAAAAAAACAGGAAACACAAATTCAGTGGCAGAGAGAGGCAGATGAAATCAAATTTCCTTGATTTTGGAAACTGTGCTAGTGAGCAAGGTGCAAAAGAGACCTCCACCACACAGTGACGGGTGGAAAAGAGGGATATCACAGGAACTGATCTTTTGGCCACTTCTGTTACCAGATTCCTACGGCTTGTTTTTATTTCAAACTGGATTTTATGAGAACTGGACTAGGCCAGGGACTTCAGCAGAAGCCAAATAAAACTAGGTGAATGAGCAGTGACAGTAATGATTTTTTCCACAGCGAAAATTATTTCAAGCAGGGATAAAAGCAAGAAAATTGGAAGAAATGCTTTGACGCATAGTAAGAGCCTACAAATGGTGAGCATCCTTTTGGACATCTCACCGGAAAACTCTGTGTGACAGCAGGTTAAAAAAAAAAAAAAAAGGTCTGGAAAAAAACCTATTTTAGCTCTCAGCCTGAGACCTGAGAGTGGCTGGAACACTGGTAAAAGAAGAAGAGCAGATACATTGTTTTAGAGCCTTAAATGTACTGGTGTGGCTATGGCTACAAGCCTGTACCGGTCCATGGCCTTTAAAAACGTCTGTCCATTACTCTGCAGCTTCATCCACCCTCTGTGTCTGCTGGTTGTTATAGTTATTTATTTGATTTCAGTTCACTTGTAAGATCTCAAGTTAAAAGCTCTGGTCAGGTTCAAAGTGTGACTGGGTTTTACCCTGGCTGAAACATCAGGCACCTTTTGAGTAAGTCTTGCAGTTGCTTTAGAAGGGGATGTTTGTTTTCAGACTATATTTGAAGGCTAAAGCCAATATTTCTTTTGAATTCAAGATGCTTCCTATCTGTTGGACGCCTTAAATCCTTCCAGGGAGGCTAAATACCTACACCAAGCATGAAGGTTGGCACGAGGCTAGAAACAGAGCCATATACACCACAAGTTAAGGCAAACAGTAAGCCCACATGGCCAAAGAGAAAGGACAGTTCAAATTAAAAAGACTAGAACAGATCAGAAAGTCTGGAAAACTAAGTGAGAAAATAAAATTGGCAAGCTGAAAAAGAATCCAAGGAGCAACTAGCTACAGAAAGCGAAAAATAGACTAAATCCTTTCTCAAGCAAATCAAAAGAAAGAATTCATACTGCCAACTGATGCTCAGGGTATTAGCAGCCTCTCAGAGAGGATAAGGTGGCTGCACAACAGAGAAATTAATTCTTCACACTGGAACAAACTGTGGTGATTCCCATGCCCCCAACCTCTTTTCAGAGACTCAGCAAAAGATCTCTCTGAAACTGAAGGCAGAGAAATAAGTGGTTGATTCACATGCTGGAAAGAGGTTGACAAAGGACTTCTGCAGGACCTCTGCTGTGACCTGTTCCACCTATCCATAAACCACTTTGATGAGGAATTAAGCAATGGGGTGAGTATAATAGTGAGAATTTCCTGATCTTAGTAAAGATGAGGACAGAAGGGCAGAAGGTGAAGGTCTGACAAGGTCAATGGAATGTATGACAGATTCCCTGTGAAAATAGATGCCACAGAGGTGGTTCTCAGAGCAGTTGGCAGTATACTTTGTGGAGTTCCTTGCCAAAAGATGTTTCAGATGGAAGAATGTGACACCACAGGTTCAGGAGACATCCAGACAAAAATTTGGAAGAGGGATCCGCTGAGAGTTACTAGGTAACTGAACCACATCTGATTCCTGTGCTGGGCACAGGAATATTTTGTGCTGGGCAACTGAATGGAAATAAGTGGGACTAAGACTGTACACTTAATGCCTTAATTCTTAATGGCAGATTCATAATTCATAGATTTTGTGAATATTACTAATCCAAAATTCAGGGAAAGTTCTCCAGGGAACTGCAATAATCAGACATTATTTCTCATAAATTAGGTGCTATTGGGTGCTCAATTTCATCATACACGTACATATATGTAAGTAGCACTTTTGCTGTTTCTTTTCCAGGTTTGTTTTCTTTCTTAACTGCATTTCCACTAGCTCCCAATTACATGAGCCATTTAAATTCCCTATTTCCAAAATTTAAGTTATGGTCTATCTTTAACAGAAATCTTTACAGATTGTCCCATGAAGTCAGAACTTTTTATACCCTTCAGTACCTTCCATATTGACATCCATTTTACGGTTTCCATCCTGTCTGATGCAGTTGAATGTAATTTAAAATTGCACAGTTTTTGAAACTACATGTTGTAGAGGTGGATCACACACACCAAGACTGAAGACTTACTAAGAATCCCCCACTGTAAGGAAAGATTAATTTAAGTGCTACAGTTATGATGGATTGGGTTTTGCCATTTTCTGGAACTGGGAAATCCTTTTAGAGAACCAAAGCCAGCTTTGGGTTCATGTTTTGTTGCTGACCTCCAAGAGAAAAAAGGGAGAGGAAAATGCATACACAGAAAGAAAAGGCTAGAAGAACCTCATAGGCAGAGCAAAGAGGAAGGCTCTTAGAAAGATCAAGAAGTTTTACAGAGAGCTGGATGCCAGAAAAAAGGGGGGTAAGTGAGAGTTAAAATACTAAAGAGTTGAGAAATACGATTCAAGTCCTAGAAAGAATGGATTGAATAATTATGAAATGGCTGTGGACAGAAGGGCTGTGATTTTCTTAACTGAAAAACTGAACTTCCCCCATACAACTTGGATGTGAGCATATGTATGTGCCTGTATGCATTCACATGTCTGCAGGCTCACAGAAAGGAGAGGAGATGAAAGAAAGATCCTTAGGACTCTAATTCTGCCTTGTGTTGCTCTGTTAATTTGTCTCCTTATCAATGCACATGTTCTGGGCTTGGGAGATGATGGGAATTATTCCTTTCCCAGCAGCCAAAGCCAAGTTGTGAAGAAGGTGAACATTCAGGGTATGCAGAAGTACTGCATTTTGGAACCCACTTCATCCCTGAAGCATAGGAGTGAATGACATTTTATTTGTATTCTCCTAATCTTTTCCACATATACCACATCTGCTGCCTGCTTGTATTGAATCAATGCCTTCTAATCTCAGCCCTTTTGAAATCTTTGAGGCAGTAAGTTCAGCAAGAAGAACCAGCAACTGTTTTCAACTCTGACTTTATTAGGTGTCCTGCATATTACTTTCTTATTCTCTGATGCTATTTCTCAGTCATAGTGTTTCACATTTAGAGGCAATATTACTGCATAAATGTTTCCTAGTTTGGGAAAACTTTGTAAGATCAGCAACTGTCTTGAAGTCATCAACCCAGAAGTTTAGGGAAGGTAAGAAGAGACAACTCCTCAAGCAGTGGCACAGCCAGTGTTCATAGAAGCACCACAGAAGCTGGTGACAAGTCAAGACATCCTTCATCTGAGATCACCCATTTGGCAGCGCTTAGACAGCTTGAAGGCCTCTGAGAAGAACATCTCTTGGGTGTTTCTTCTCAGACCTTTCCTGTGAAGGGGAGGCTGGAAGCATGGAAGGCCTGGGATTATAGGCACAAGTTTCACAGTCGCCCTCCAGCAGCAACACTTCCATGTCCAAATGCAGACATTGGCACAGAGAGGAGCCAGTGCTGTGCAGAGATGTGTAATCCAGAGCAGAGCAACCTGGAAAGCAGGTAACAGCAGAGGCAGGTCCCTGGCAAAGCCCATCCCTGGCCCATCGCTGAAAAAATGACAAGAGCCTGCTGAGTGAGGATTCCAGAGCAGCCCTTACAGCTGGGACTAGAAACTGGAGAGCAGCTGCAGGAAGTGAAGGCAATGCAGGTTTTTCGCTCTGCATCGACAAGCAGTGACTGCCAGCAAAAGAGGAAAACAGTCAAGGATGTGACAACAGGGGACAATAAAGTGCTGGATATGTTAACCACCTCGAGAGGCCGACTGTAACCATAGTGCAGAGCTGAAGTACTGACTTCTCTGTAACAGGGAAAATATGTGAGAAATGCTCTTAATCAGAGGACAAAGTAGGAAATAAGACTGCCTCATTCAGAGGCTGGATAGGGGCTGAATATCCTTCCCTGAAGAGATGACCCAGAACTCACATGTGACACACAAGCAGAGAATGACCATGCAAAGGATGCCTAAGCAGCAAAAATATCCTCATGATGTTACAGAGATGAAAAAAAGTTAATTAATTAAGGGATTCATGGCAGATGGGCATATATAGAGTTTGGTGCTCTAGTCCCCAGGGTACCATGCACACACTGAAGGAAACATCATATGATGAAGCAATTCCCAACATTTGAAAAAAGATTAATGAAGGCCATCAGACACCAGACTGCACCAAGTGTGCACAGGATGGAATGCAAACAGGCAGTGGTGCTGGCTCAGAGGAACTCCACACAGGCAGAGCTACACTGAACCAGGAGGAACCCGCAGTCTGAAGCAAAAGGAGCCCTTAGTTTCCAAAAGTCAGATGCAAACCAAAAGATGGACACAGACACTTTAGTGGTGAAACTGGAGCCACAGGCACAGCCAAGGAGGGGGTAAAAGCTTCAGAGCTTGCAGTAGGAAGCCAGCAGCCATAAAAACTGCTGTGGAAACAAATCCCAAATCAGTCTGTGGCTGGTATACCAGTCTCTCTGTTTGGGCTGGAAAGTGAAGTTGAAGACATCTGTACTGGGTGGAAGGAGCTCTCAGAGCAGCAGACCTGACAGACCACACATCACATGCTTCATATCCAGAGGGAAATGGATGATTTTGAGGAAGGCACTATGACTGGAGGGGCAGAGTGGTTTGGGAGGGAGAGTAGAAAAGTGTGGACATGGTATGATGTTTCATTGGAAATGGAAAAAATTGAGCAGACTGTAGAGATCCAGTAAGACACAAGTCTTACAGGGTTTGTTTTTCATTTGAAAAGAAATCACGAGTCCATTAAAAAGCAAATAAACCATGTAGTAATGCAGTGAGTCACACCTGCCCACCTCTAGCCATAAGAAGGTGTGCTGGGAGGGGAGTCAATCTGTTGTGCCTCTCATCAGCCCCTGGAGGGATAACACTAAAGGTTCTCAAGAGGCTGAGTCTCCTACAGTCAGAGCTATCTCAGGCAGTAAAAAGCTGTCCTTGAAATCCCTATATCCATTGATCCCATCTCCTTCTTTAAAGTACATTAGTGAACACCCTCAGCAGCTTCCTCTGTATCCCAGGGAAAAGTCACCATGCCAGTCCTTTTCAGCGCAGCCAGTCACCAGACCATTCTAGTGTGAAGAATTTCAAGTCATTGGAAGCACATAAGTCTTTGTGACCCTGTGGGCAGGGTAGTTCAGAGAAGACTTCACTCACAGAGTTTGCTTATTGAATTCCTTCTTTCTTCAGCTTCCTGCATAACCAACTCTGTATTGTGGGGTTGTCAGGAAAAAAAAAAAAACAAACCAAAAAAACAAAAACCAAATACCAAAACACCAAACCAAAAAACAAACAAACAACAAAAAATTCATGGCTACTCACATACCTCAATTTTTCCCATCTATTTAGTCCTCAAAGGCCCATGTGCAAGTCTATCTACAAGCCTTCCCACCTTGGGGTGACTCTTTATGCCCATAAACCTCTCTAGAAGTATTTGAGGATCCAAATGCTATCCTGACTGCCTTGCCTCTTCCTCTCAGGGCCAAATGGGATCTATTACCATCAAAAGAAAGTTAAATACAGTTTAAAAGAGATCTAGGTGTCCTTTCACCCCCAACTGGAAACTCTTCTTGATTTATTGGAATTGACCTTCTTGGTGAAATATTAATGACATACGTGTTTATTCTTCTGCTATGATCAAACACTGAGAACACAAAAATCAAGACCAAACAAAGAGATATATATTTCAATATTTACTTTGGAGGTGACAGAAAATTATCAGTGAAGAGTTCTCTTCCAATTAACCTTATCACTGCTATTGCAAACAGTGAATGACAGCAATGTTTTCACATACTATGTGGGGCCTAATTGGGACTCATGATCAACTCTAAACTTCTATGCCTTGTAAATGATTAGAATAAATGTGACAACAAAAAATCACTAGACCTTCACTAGGTACTGAAACTGTGAGTGATGAGTAGCCCACAATACTGCTTGTCACACTGCTATGATTGCTTTCTGGATGAATTAAAAAAAAAATTCATGGGTAACAAAAAATGGGGGGTGTCAAACTTGAATTATGGCAAGGCATTTGATGGCACATAAACACTGTGTTCCAAATTCACTGTGATTTGGATATAAGCATTCTCCCAGGAGCCACAAAGTAACTGAGAGGACACTAATAACAAAAGGAGGGGAAATGTCAGCCAACGGAAAGTGTTTAAGAAAGCCCTAGAAGGAACCAAGTTATGCTCTAGGTTATGCACAGCCCTGCAGCAGGATGCCACCAGTGACACATATTTTCTGTTCTTGCCTGGGAAAGGGGGGAGATGAAGGAGATGTCTCTCTCACTGTCCTTATGTGTTGGGAGGAAAAGGCTCACAAAAGAGAGGAGAAGAGAAACTCCTGGCCTTCAGCTATGTTTAAAAAGAAAATAAGCCTAATTAAAACATTTCTGGCCCAAAGCCTAAAATTATTCCATGAAATTCTGAGGTCTAAAAATATGAGTCACAGTGTAAATATATTAGTATCTGTGGTGGAGCACAGTGACAGAGCTGCTTTCCTGCAACAGCCAGAGCTGTCAGCCTGTTGGCAAATAGAGGAACTGCTACTGTGCAATATGAAATTGGGAATTACGTAAAAATGCAAAATTATGGAATTACATTACTTTACCTGTGGTGATAAAATATGAAAATACAGTGAACATTCATGTGACTGAAATACAGCAGCCCATGAGATACCCAACTTCAATCTGAGAAATGGTAATACATTCCCCAGGACTCAATGATCTCGAAAAAAGAAATCAGGAGCTGAAAAGGCTTGTGAATTTTCAGGTTGTCTAACAGGGAAATGAAAGTCATTACCCTGAAAATATTCATGAACCTGCTGAGCTATACCTATGAGAGGCATCCTGTATTAATCTGTTGTGTAAACTTATTTAGCAGAGATACATTTTCAGCCAGGACCATGCTAAACTAATCATTCTAAAAACATGGCTTGATGAATCTAATCTTCCTTTTGTGAATCAGCCATAAATGGATCTTGGTTTGTCAAAAAAATTGTGGTCCTGAGGAGGAAGTAAAAATTTAGAACAGTTTTTCAGTTAATGGCCTATTCCCAAGACACTTGTTTCAGAAACCTCCTCTTTGTGGGTTGTTACTGGTTACGTGTGCCTGAATAGTACCAGACCCAATTTTCTGAATGGGACTGAAGTGCTTGGGGTGAGAAAGTAAGGAGCAGTGAGCGCTCTTGCTCACTGAGCTGCGCTGGCAGTAAAACCTCCTGTTCTTCCCAGTGGCTGGCAGACAAGGAAGCAGCAGCACAATGAGGCAGCCCCGGAGATGGTGGCAACAGCCACCACCTTGACATGCTAAAAGTCTTGCAAGAGCCTTCAGTGCAGAGGGGTGGGGAGAGAGCAAAGGATAAGGCTGGATGCTGCCTGCAGCAGCTGGGGCACAGAGTCCCCACACCCTCTGCCCTGGCCGCACCTGAGAGCCCTGTGTGGAAGCTGTCTGGTTCCACACTGCCACGAGGTGAAGTTTGTTAATTAATTTGAAGAGCTATGGAAACATTTGATTGCCTACTGCAGAAGTAGTTCCCTTGCACTCACCCCACTGTCAGTGACAATAGGCAACTTTATAGCCAAATTGCAGGCAAAATGGAGAGTGCTAACCGAGCAAATGGGTGGTTATGGCAGATGCCAGTCAAGCTCTCCCCCCTTCCCAAGTGCTGCTTTTAGAACAAGGCTCTCTCTCTCTTCCCCCATTTCATCAGATGAGTCAGCTTTTCTCCATTGCTGATCACTACTACCTGTGAGTGAGCACAAGCTACTTCCCATCCATGCTGCAGAAGCTCTCTGGACTGAGAACATTTTAGTCCCAAGTTTGTAAGAAACTGAATAAGAAAACTAATACCATGACCATAAAACACTCAGTAAATCACTTGAATGTCCCAAGAATCCCTTCATTTTCTCAAGAAAACAATTGTCTTACTGAGAAAACAACCCTGGAGAGCCAACTTGAGGCCAAGTCCAAATTACCTAAAAATGACAAGTTTTGTATAATTTATATAAAGCTCATGAGTTAGCATCCCTCGACCAATTGAATGTCTAATGTGTACTTCTATTTCACTGACAAATTAGTCTGTTGTCTAGGAGAATCAATAAGTAATTTGAGAGCAGAAAGCTCATTACAGTCTTTAAACTTGTCATGATTTGTAACCAGAAACAAGGCTTCCATTTATAAGAAGCCATCTGCAAGAGAGCCAGAGCGCTTCAGAAAGTTTAGTCGAAACATCCCAGACCCTTAACGACTTCTTAGAAAGCAAAGAAGGAGAAGTTTTTTCATCAAAGACTTCAAGAGGATCTCCCCTGTATGCACCTTTTCATCAAAGACTTCAAGAGGATCTCCCCTGTGTGCACCTCTAGTTAAAGTGTGTGTGTCAGAGTTCCAGGTATTTGAATGTCAGAGTTTAGCCCTGGACACAATAACTGAACCAAGCTGATGCTTTCTGATGACTAAGAAACCTCTTCATTTTTCACTGAACTAAGATTAGCTATTCCACAACCACCCACACACAGCTAGAAGTAAGCATGGATTTATTGCTTTATTATCATTTATGGCTCCGTCAGGATGCATAAGGATCCACATCACCTGCACCGACTGAGGCTCACTGAACCTTTTGTGTTAGAGCAAGATTCTGGTAAATCTTGGAATTATTTGAACTGATTTGTGTACCCTTAAATGCTCCTTACTCATCAGCAAGGCCAACTGCTGACTGTGAATATTATCACTATATTATCTTTATTTTAATTCAGGGAATATTTTAGCTGCTTTCAGAAATATTGTGCTTCCTTATTCTACTTTTTTTTAGCAAAGGAGTATACACTCATCGAATAGTAATTGTTTAAATAAACTGCAGTTGTTTTAAATAAATTGGGTAACTCCCACAAGAACAAAACCTGGGAGCAGAGAAACAAGATGTCATCCCCATAGATGCTTATTTCCTGCTATGACTTGGCTACAGGCCTCGTGATTGATTTCTTCACTGCTTCTTCACGCATACAAAGCGCTGTCTGCCTTTGCACTTCTGATGAGCCATTCCTAAGGTGCATAAGTCTTCCTGTGGTGTTGTTTCCCCCTTTTTTTCCCTATAAGGCTTATTCTTTTTGCAGTGCATGATAAACCCTCCTCCAGAAGTGATTAAACTCTTCAATCACACTCTACAGTAAAACAGGTCCTAAGGCAAAAAGTTTGTTCATGAGAACACTGTGTAATGTGTTTCCTCATCTCTGCTTTCTCTCATTTGTACAGTGCAAAGTCCTAAGCCTCTCATCCTGATTTACACAGCTGGGAGCAAGCCATTGCCATCCACTGCAACTGGATGGTCCATAATCCAAGGTCAGAGGACAAAAGCTGACTCAAAAACCCAGCAGCTAATAAGGAAAGTCTTCCTTGCCAGTAAAAACAAAAAAGCTCAGTGTAAAGAGTGGCACTGGGTGGGCTGGAACAGCTAGAAGAGGTGGCTTTCAGTGGAAGAGCGAAGTCTGAGAAGTGGATCATTTCAAGATATATCTCCATCTCAGCAACATCTGTTTGAAACCTTGTTGCACAGTCATGGGATATGGATATTTTGCAGTGACCACATACAGGACTGAAGCAGCTGAACCTTTGGACAGCCTAAAGGCAAACCCAGCACTGAGATTAATGCTGGATGCAGCTCTGCCAATTGCATTTCATGATTATTTTGTGGTACTTTACAGCACATTCCCGAAGAGTTCTGCTTTCAAATAGGTAGGATTTGTTGCAATGAATTAACATACATCTTGCTAAGCATCCATTAGGGGTGTGTTGATCGAAGAAGACCTGACTCATAATTTTACACTACAGGAATAGGCTGGAGTTTACTGGAACTGAACAATATCGATAAACAACAGGAGTCATATAAAGGCTCTGTGGTTTGGCTCATCTAGCATCCCGGCGTTATTAAATCTGGCATAGTCTACACTATGAATTATGCAAAGGGAATTTGGTAGAATTTTTCAGGTTTTAAAGAAATGCTTTTAAAAAAAAAAATCAACAATAAGAAGATTAAAACCCTTTTCTACATAAACAGTGACAATTTTTTCCACTAAAAAACATTGTCTTCAGAACTCTGTCAAGTTGCAGAAATCCAAACAATATTTGCAGACTTACTAGGTTTAATTGTGCTTTTAGCACATTCCTACTTTGCAGAAAAGCTCAGTTTTCCCATTCTGAGATAAAGTTACTACTTTTAATTTCAACTGAAGATGTCAATTTTGTCCCTCTCAGTAAAAATCCCAGTTTTCAGGGTGAGATGGAGCCAAAACATCAATGGACAGCTATGGCACAGAGCAGTTCTTGCATCACAGGTACACTTCAGCAGCCAAAACAAAGGGGAAAGAGTCAGTCAAGAAGGGAAGGGATATTTCTGCACATTTCCATAAAATAAGCAGTTGTACTAAAGGGTGGGTTTACTAGACACGGTACATCACCAAGTTTTAACTTGCCCAGGCAGCTATCTGAATGCAATCAGGTTTTACATCTACAAAGTAGTAAAATATTACTGCAGAAGTGAGGTGGGCTTCACACTAAAATGGTTCACAGACTCTGGAGAACCTCAGATGTGACTGACAAATGAAAAACGAGGCTTTTTTCTGGGTTTATGAAGAGGGCACTGAGAAAGGCAGCTGGCTGACAAAGAGGGTGTGCAGAGCAGGAGCACAAGCATCAGGAGTTGACTGTTTCACAGATGCACCAAAAATTAGAAAACAAGAAAGCAAATACTGCCTCAGAGTCACATCAAGGCAGCCAGTGAGCAAGATGCATCATTCCTCTTTCTCTGCAAAGTCTTCTAGTCAGGCCTTCCAGAGCTGCTCACCTAACCTGTAGTTATAGGTTTAAATTTGGCTTTATGCAAAATATTTTATTATCTTGTTGCCTAAAGATCTGGGAGAAAAAAAACCAAAAAGCTAAAAATCCTAAAAATTCCAAAGCATCAACCCCATCACTTTTATGTTTCTTTCTCAGTTGCTTTGTTACTTTTTTTTAAATATCTTTCTGCAAACTTGAACAGGTGAAAATTAAAGAAGGATGGTACTGGAGTTTCGCAAAGCAGCTGTTCATGAGCCTTCATGGCCTTGCCCCCATCTCCATAGTCAGGTGCAGACAACAGCAGGGTGACCTGGCCTGATGAGCCTGACCAGAGGAGTCCTGGGGCACAGGGGACAGGGCGAACTGCAGAGCCTGAGCAGCAAGTTACTAAGGGAGAGAGAAGAACCATATCAGAGGGTTGGTGGTAGACAAGAGGTTATCAGGTTTGGTGAAGTAAGCAGAGCACTAGGGAAGGGATGGTCAGTTTTCAGGCTGCATCCCTGATAGCCTGCCAAGGAACCACTCAGACGGAAGGGCTGGTCCATGCTCTTGTGGACAGAGCCAGAAGGACAGATGATACCTGCTGAGTGCCAAAAGCAGTGGAGATCTTGCTTGGGTCATCTGCTCTTGCCAAGTTGCATTGCTTGGTCCAACAACTCACAAAGACATTAGTACTTGATGCTAAGCCAGGGGTGTCTCATCTCACACCCAGTGAGACTCACTGCTTCTGGATTTCACTCTGCTCATACTGGTTTCAAACCCCCTGGCACTAACTGGAACTTATGCATCCCTTTCAAACCAGAACTGCTCCTGCCAGCAGTAGTGCCGGCTCAACCAGAAGTAGGTGTCATCAGCTGGGTGATGAGTGCTCATCATGTCCACCTGGTATTACCCAAAATATAACCAATGTATGCTTCTCTTGTGTATGACAATCTAGATAACGTGAAATAAAGTCCAATCCAACACTGGGGATAGTCCCAGCTCAACCTGAAGAGGGGACCAGAGGACATCCAGAGAGCCCTACCAACCTACACATCTGATTTTGTGAGCATGGAGCCTCTGCTGCCTGTGCAGAACTAGTGGGCTGATATGAGAGGTCTCCACCCAGAGACAGGGTTGCTACAGACTGGGGAATGGTCACCCAGAGAGCAGGGCAGGAGCAGAATGCTGCAGGGGTTACAGCCTGGGGAGAGCAGTCAGAGAGGGACAGACATTTGGACTGATAGGGATCTCAGGAGATCTCTACTTGTGAGGCTTTGGAAGGGATTTGTACCTTAGGGAAATCAGTTGTGTTGTCACAATATCACATAACCAGCTAAGATGGGAATAAACCAGCTGGTTAGATGTCTGTAGAGTAGGTAGCCTGGAAACAATATTTGCTCAAGGACTAGACAAGAAGAATGGACTGACCAACTCTACTGACATCCACCCTCACAGCCCATCCACAGGGGCATCCTTCTCTGTAAGCGTAATGAAAGATCTGCTGCAGAGAAAATATGGCCATGAATTAACATTGATCTAAATTTAATGTACTTGTGAAAAATTGCTGTCTGGGGGGGCAGTGTAACTGCTATTAGCGTGCTGTGAGCAAACTCAAAAAGTTACTCTGTTGGAATCTAGGAGAAGAGAAAACACATAAGACATATTCTTTAGTGATATGTCTTAAAAACAAGAAGATGGAATATCTACTAAAACAAGGGTCGTTAAAAGACTAAAAGTCCACAGAGCGCTTGTTATATTGAATCTTAATGTCTCTAAAATGCCCTGAAAGCAGATAAACAACAAGAGATACATCATTTGCCATTTTTTTCCCCAATTCCACAATAGATGTTATAGTTGCTTTGGTAAATGAACTGAGAATATCACTGGAAGTTCCTCAAGCATGTTTGCACTTACCACTGAAACACTCATTTTTAAGAGCCTCTTGCAGCACTCCTCATCCCCCTATGACAGCCTTCCACTCCTTCCAGCAGGACTCACAGAAGACTCTTAGAGAAGCTGGGCTTAGTCAGACAGCAAGGTCAGCTTAGCAGGAACAAAAGCTTAGAGCCAGTCTTGCACCTGTTTTGGTGGAGGTCATCAAAGTGAAAAGAATATGCATTGGTAGCAAGAGGAGAGTTGGAAAAAAAAAAAAAAGAAGACAAGTAAAAAGAAGAAAAAAGAAAAAAGAGGTGTTTGGGATTGATTTTGTCTGAGGTCTTGGTTGAAGGCACAAGAGCTGCTCTCCAGTGTGAAGGTTTGCTTTGGAATCCACTACTCTATCTTGCACATTTTCTTTAAAAACCTGAGCCTCCAGCAATCCTTTTCTGAAGTCTGTGGCCAAGACAACATTGCACCTTGTAGTATAAGATCTCTTTGCTGTGAAATTCTGTCAGGGAAATGTAGACTTTGCACATTCATGAAATTCAACTGGTGTGATAGCTTTGGCCATTTGTATGCCTTTCAGCACACAAAGCCCTTTTATTCTGCTACGTGATCATTAGCTGCTGTTACGCCTTTTCTCCGCTTTATCTGACTGTCCATGCAACTTATCTATAAATTACTCCTATTTCCACAGTCATTACTTGGTTCTTTTTGCTAATATAAGTCTAAAAGTTTCGCCCAACAAAAAGATTTGAAATGTGGCTCTGGTTAGGATATATCTCTTTTCTCAAAGGAGCAAAGATCTAAAATTCTTATGTAGAACAGCTCTGTGTGTTAGATTCCTTGATTTGGACAATGCTTTGAACAAACTCAATTTACCTTTCATTTCACAGGCTTGCTCATGCCTGAAAAAGAAATAACTTGATAAAACATTTGCAGTCTCTGCCAGCTTAAGCGATGTCTGAAATGCTTTGTCGATGAGTGGAAGTTTTCAGATTATTTTTGGTGCCATGACACTGTTGTACATAACCCAGACTGGAAAATAACTGACAGCCTCTGGCATCTTGGAGATAAGCAGTATCAGCCGCCGTAGAATAGTGGACTGTGTCTCATGAGTAAAACAGACTCTGGCAGAAGCTGTGGGAAAGAAAACCTGATTTTTTTCTAATAATCACGTTAAGGCGTTTCTATTTTCTTTTGATGCAGCCTTTAAATTATTATTTGCTTCTTTTTGCTACTGATCATTTCCTTTGGCATGCTAGGCATCATCATCCAGTCTATTTGGAGGTGTGACTGAAAAATAAGGTGGCTATGAACACAAGGGAGTTAAAATATATTAGATAATTTTGTGAGTCTCTCCCCTCTCTCCATGACCTTGGAAAGGGGAGGAAGCACGTCCCTCCCCAGCTGCTGAGAGCTCTATGGCACCGTGTCCACCCAGGGCCTGCACAAGAGCTGAGCAGCCCACAGAAGGGGAATTTCCCACCATGGATACTTGGAGCCATTGCAGCATTTACTCTCACCCAACACTGGCTTTTAGGGCCCAGCAAGGGGGCTGCTGCCCAGGCTGAGGCCAGGACTGGGTCACCAGCCAGAGTGGGAAATATTGTGAGTCACCTGAAACTGCCAGGGATGCTCTGTGCCCAGAACTTTGATGCTCTGAGCTATTTGCCAAGTGTCAGCAAAACATGGAGCCTGCTGTCTGGCTAACAAAATGGTCACGTGTCAAGAAAACTGGAAGCAAATTCAGAACACTTTTCAAAGAAGACTGTGTCCACAGTACTGCTGATAACAATGATACATCAGATGAGATGTCTTAACACAGGACGAAAATGAGATTATTTTGTTATCCTATTCTCCTTTAGTACACCCACATCTATGCACTGTTGCTGTGTTCATGGCATAGAGAAAGCCGCTGGCTACTTTAAGTCACAAAGAATTATGGACACAGTGTGCCTGTAAGTTTGTCAGACACTAACAGCAATCACAAGCATCTGCTGCTTTTAAAGTATTAATTCAGGGGTAGAAAATCACTTGCAATTAATCCTTTCTGGAGATGTCAGCTGTGTATGATAAACACATATAGACGTATCTTTAAAAGGAGACCACAACACTACCTCATTATAATTTTTTTTCCAAATCTGACATTAAAACAAGCAGAAAAGTATGAACAATGCATAAGTATCTATCTTTATACTACATAAATATACAAAAGTCCTGTCAGAACAAAGCCTCATGTGTTGAAGCACACCGGACAGATGCTGTCAACCCCTCAGAAAGAAGTCACTCAGATCATTCAAAAAGTATAATAGTTTGAATGTTCACCCTTTTAAATGTTCTTTTTCGCTTATCTATTCATATTGTGGGCACTCTCATGGCAAGCAGCGGGGGAGTTCTCTCCAGAGCGTGCCCCTTTTGAAATGCTCTGAGCCCACAAGGGGCAGCACAGCAGGATGCAGATGAACCACGTTAGCATCTTACCAGCCACGCAGCCACAATCTTGCTGCACCCATTTTATAGGTGCCAAGCTGTAGAGATGTAGCCTTTCAGTGTATTTCGCAGCCACTTACATGACAGCCACGTCCAGCTCAGAGTTTAGTGAAAACATGGGCCCCATCAGAGAACAAGATTTGGCACAGAGCTGCAGACAGCTTACCACAACCACGTGTGGTCTTCCAGGAAGATCTGGACATAACCTATCCTTTAGTCATGCAACCTGAAATTTTTCCCCACTCCATCTTTTTAGGTCTCATGTAAGGAAAACATGGTTTCCCCCCTTCCCTACCTTGAGCATTTTCTGTATTTGTACCCCATTTTTAAACCCAAAGGTGATTGAAAGTTAAGCACATTCACAAGTGCTTTCTTGGATAATAATATCCCTGGGAAGCTCTTTCTGATTTTTTGGATGACAAGAAGCTTTCATGGCATCCTGAAAACAGCTGAGATCACATCAGTGATCATAACAGCCCAGTGGAAGGGCTGTAAAGACTAAGATGACTCTGGTTTGAGTTAATGTTATTACTCTGAAACAGTATATGTAATTGTCTCTGGGGGTATGTTTTAATTAAAAGGGTAAAAAAATAAGTTTCTTTTCATCTTCAGCTTCCTTCTACCTCTCACCAAATAATATGTAGATGATGCAGGATAATTAGTCTCATTCGTCTTCGTGATTTGTGCTCAAAGCTTTTGTGATAATATCCTGCTTTACTCTTTGTCTTTTTATTACCCATAGGATACTGTAGAGTAGTAGACCAATGCTGAACTGCATCTGTGCAGGCAGCCTTGGGGGCTCATATCTTAATATAGGTTTTGACATCTTATCAACCTTTAAATTTAATGTACTGATTTATGTGCCAGCATTATGATGAGCTCCGTATGGTTACTGAACTGTGTGTTATTTGGATGTACAAGGTCATCAGCAGCTTGTGCAGAGCACTTCTTTGTGGTCTGTGCCAGAAGCTGTTAGGAGGCGTATCTTCTGTGTTTCCCTAGAAAACAAGCTGCAAATTTTCTTTAGGAAAAAAAAAGGCACTGTACACAAGAGAGGAAAAGCTGTATGTAGGAAAATAGTGTGAATGGTGGAGAATGGGATACGAAAATTAAGGCAGATTTGCATGATTCTGAATTTGAACTTCAGAATAATCACATTTGATCCTCCAAGAATATCCTTCCAGATAAAAGCACAAAATGATTATACCACTAGTTTTCAAGATCAGAAGTTCTGGAAGGAAAATAATGAGACAGAAAATATTTTACATTTATATGAAAGAGCTCTAGCAAATAACAATTGTGATTTCTTGGTATCACCAACTAAGAGAAACAAGTGATGAAGTAGGCAGTAAAGATAGGTGCATTCCTTTTTTTCTATCCTCAGTGTTTGGAGTTCCAAATCCTTTTGCTGGATATATTGTTTTATTTCTTCCTTACACCAAGATAGTCACAGCTTGAACAGAAAGGTATTTTACAAAATTTTCTAGCCTTTTTTATGCAAGATTTTATTTTTTTTAATTTAAGTATTGTTCAGATATCCGTAACTTGTTTTAAGTTCATTTCTCTTCTGCCTTGGTGTATTCTGATACTCCAGGCTTTTACGTTGAAGTTGCGGGTGGGGAATTACAGTAAAATCATTGAAGCATCTTATTAATTGCTGTCTGGTTGCTCATCAGGGGTTGTGACTTGGCAACTTTTATTGGAAAGTACTTTGTCACAATCTGACAGGACAAATTAATTAGTGTAAAACTCCACTGTGCATTCGTTAATGCCGATGTACCTCAAACCTTTGACATAACTGCTGCTACATAATTTACCCAATTGGCAAGGAACACAGTGAGATCTGTGTTTATTTTTGTCAGAGCATGAAGCAGTCACTCTTCAAACATATGTGCCTTTTAAAAAAGAGATTAATATTAAATGAGTCCCTAATATAGTTAAGGTGCTGTATCCCTAGTTTCTCAAGTAGCCAGGGTGTTTATACATCTTTTCCACCTGTCTGCAGAAACACAGCTTAAAGATTACTGTGCAAGAAGATTTTCTTTACAGTACTGTAAAGATCTTTCAGGTGCTTTATGTCCTCTCTCTGTTGCTGTCACTGAATTAGAGCATTACTTATTTTCCTTGGAAATTATGTGTTCCTGCTATGTAAATGTGAAAGGCTACAGATTAGGCAAGCAGAGTCTGTTGCAGGACACTTTATAACTCAGATGAATTAAGAACATTTTCATTTCAGAAAGATGGAGCTGTTGAGAGCATTAGGGATTGTTGTAGTGATGAATTTCAGTCTGAAAGTGTATGTGTGAGAGGTAGAAGGTTGCACGGGTGAAGAAACTGGACTGAAGCCATAGGAAGTAGTGTCTGAAATTCCTTTAATACTCTGTGGCCAAATCAGCTATGGTATCATGTAATTTAGGAGGAGGAGTACTGAGTATTAGTCTAGCTCACACTGCATGGTGTAGATGAACACAGAGGTCCTGACTTTGCTGGAGTCAGTAAATAAGTTTTGCTGACTTAAGTTGGCCAGCAAAACTTCTCACCCTTTTCTGAAAAGAATAGATATAGTAATCACCAACTTGCAGAAAAATCAAATTCCTAACAAGAACTTGTGCTCCCATTTTGTTCTTTGTCTGTTTTTTCAGAGTCTGAGGTATAACCAGAAAGAGCCCTCCACCACGTCAGCAGCAGTCACTGATTATCTCATCATTATTATGGTCCTGTATTTCAAACACACAGAAAAATATCGATTCCCTAAAGATTCCTTTTATCCTGGTATGATGCCACTGACAGAAAGAAGAATAACCTATATCTGAAAGAAAATTGCAGTGGTTTTTTCCCTGGTGGCCAATAAGCAGCTGAGTCAGAAGCAACACAAAAGAGTTGTGGGCCATAATCATCTAGGCTGCTATTTTCCTCTGCATACAGCCAAGAAGAACAGTGTGGGTGGCGCTTTCCTGACCTTGCCCCTTAGTCACCCACTCCTGAGAGCAGCTTTTTACTCCTCACTCCTGCAGGGGCTGCATAGAGTACAAGATGGGTGCAGGGGCCACTGCAGCACAGGCAGAAAGTAAATCCTGGTTTAGGGTCTTACCAGGAACTCAGGTTCCCAAAATTGAGAGGTCAAATCTTTACCTTATTCTGCTGAAAAATTTTTTAAAATATTAACCTTTTTTTTACTGGGGTGGTCTTAGAAGGTAATCATTATAATCAGCAGCACAGTTCAGATAGTCATTTGCAGCGCTCTGAAAAGTCACTGCCAAATCACTGAGTACAAGCCTTCCTTCTGTACTCTTTGTTTACATGTCTCACCCATTTCTTTAATTTGTGTGTGACACTCAAATTTCTGATATAGAAGGTGCGCTGAGACAATCCCAGGACTTGCATCAGTTCAGGACAATGGTCAGGAAACAGTGAACCCCATTGTGACATGGCTAAATAGTATCAGTACCGAAAACCGAAAAGCAGTGACTGTGTGCATGGTACATATGACAAGCCCAGAGTCTGGAAAACAGTTTTTGAAAGATGGAAATGTGAGATATCCATGGATGATAGAAAGACCAGAAAAAATAAGAAGAAAATACCCTTTCTCAAGAGCATAACAGTGTGAATGGTGAAAATCTGTCACAGGAACTGGAAAATGCTATAATGCAGCATTACATATGCATATATAAGTATGCACAAGATAAAAGGAAATACATGCTCCTATTAAAAACTCAAGACATACTCTTAACAAATCTAGTAATAAGTTTTCCATGTTTATAACATATGAAAAGTCTAAGCGGAACTGAGCTCAGAACAGGGAATTTGGGTCAAGAGGTATATAGCATGTAACACAAGACTTGGTATTTGCTGCTTTCCCAACAGTGTAAAGATACAAGAAAGGCAAGTGTAGTAGGGGCTGCAACACCTTTTATTGTTTAACTTGCACTTTTGAACAGCTATGCTTAGAAATCTTGTTTGGGGTTTTGGGTTTTGTTTGTTTGGTTTGGGGTTGGGTTTTTTTGCAATACATGACATCTAAAGCTCAGTCTGGGTGAAGAGCATTGCTAGAGTTTCACATCATTATATTAACCCATTCAACAGTTTGAGAGGAAAAGGGTAGTTATCCCAGTGGAGCAGAGCTAGAAGTGAGTAAAAGAAGCAAGCTTTAAGGTCACTGGTCTCCATGGGACAGAGATAGATAATCAGCACCTGTAGAAAGCAGGTGCTCTCATGGTGACTGAGCTTCTTTGCTCCTAAGTTGAGTTTGATTTGCCACTTTGTACTCTATTTGAAGACCAGAGAGGAGAGGCGGTTTAATGATACAGAAAGAAGAATTGGCAAGCTAAATTTCCAAAGTAGAAATGCACGAAAGTAGATCTGTCATATTATAGGAACAACCAGCAAAACAGTGACTCCTGAATGGGTCGCTTTTAAGCATCTCCAATTAAGTATTCAGATGTGCATTTTCTTAAGAATATTAGTGCTTAAAGAGGCTGAGAATTATCCAAATGAATTTTAGAGATGTGTAGAAAGTGAGTTCCTTTGGCACAAACTGGAAGTAGATGTGAACCTCTGAAAAGGTAACTGACTGCCTACATTTTTGCAGGGATTAAATAGAATTTAAAGCATTAGCTGCCTATCCCAAGTCTTTAGACATATGAAGACCTAAAAACAACTGCCTTTCCCCCAGTCTCTTAAGCCATACATTGTACAAGAGGATCTTTCACTCTTCTGAATCTACGCTGGGATATCTAGAATGATTCCTTATCCTGAGCCACTTGCCAAACCTCTGTCATCCCTTCAACTCCATTTCAATGCAAATAAAGATGTTTTGGAGGTTGGGAATTTCTATTATGCTTTGGGATTTTTACCCCTTTTAACCAGTAGGAAAACTAAACTGAATTTAGTAGGTATGTGCTTAGGATACCCTCTTTGCATTGGCAGTGCCTATTAGAGCTGAGCCTATCAAACGTGATGTGCTACTGTAATTATATGAAAAAGATTTAAAAATTAGTTCATTAGATGTTGGAAAGATTTTCTTTGATTATTTTTTCTGGCAGGTAGCGGTCCCAATCAAACTAAAGGGCACCCTCACACTTATGTGCCATTTTGACTTCACCTAAGCGTGCAGCCCCTGGTGTCTTCTACAGTTGGGTAACTGAAGACTGTCAGTAATACAGAGAGCTTTATCTAATGTTAAAAGTAAAATCCTACATATTAGAGAAAAAAAAAGGATTTGTGATTCAGAACATGGAATGAATAAATTACTCCCTAAATCAAATTAATTCCAAACCATCCCATCCCCCTGCAAGGTATTTTGAGTGTATTTTCCCTTTGGATGAAGTAGATATTGAAGTGATAATTAATTGAACTGAGTACCAGAGGAAAAAGCATATTAGCACTAATGCACATGGGTTAAACAAATGCTGCCAGTAAACAGACACATCTAAAACACATCTGCCTTTCCATTCCACTAAGATGCATTATCTATTTAATATACCATGTAGTTAGCAATGAAAGACAGTTGGTCCTTGCTTTGTACAACTTTGCCAAGTATCTTTGGAAAGGTTTCTCTCCAATTCTGGACCACAGAACAGTGTTTCCCATTGAAACATAACATTTCTTGCCATTTCACCATTATCATAGGGCAGAAACAACCATCAAGGCAGTCATCCATTCCTAGGCAGTCAAAACTGCCTAAGCAAATTGCAAGCCGAAGTGCTGTAGGAAAACAGTTATAGGGGGGAGAGCTGTGACCTCCCTTAATGATAGATCGTGGTAAGATCCACTTTGCATAAAAATCACCTAGAGGTGAAGACAAAATAGATCTGGTGTACAAAATGGACAAAATGGACCTTTATTGAAAGGGAGGGAAAATACGAAGTGAGGGAAAGCTATAAATCTAAACTACACAGAGCCAATAAGCAAAAGGGTTACATTCGGCAAATAGAAAAGCAGCTAACATTGATTTAAACTGCAGGATACAGATTAAGTAAGCTTTTCTTCTAACAACATTGTTAATAAATTGAATAAACATAATACTCTTGTAATATAAAAAGTAGTCTCTGAGGTAAAAAGTTGTTTGTTGTCCAGTAGTTCAGCTGCATTTTCAGAGCTTTTTTCTGTCTTCAATTCTGCTTTTCTTCAGAGGTTTTTCTCCACCAGGAATAAGCATCTTGTGGGCAACTTCCAACAAACAGTGAATTGATTAATTCTGTAAAGTTCAGTAAAACATCCAATAGATTTATCTCACCTAGCATTTAAATTCTTCATGAGAATAAACATTATACATAGGAGAAGTTAATCCAAATCTAGGCTAAGTTAAAAGATTAAAAAACATCGAAGTACTATAAACTATGGCATATTATAAGCAAGAACTATCTTTCTGAACTGCTTGTAAATCCACTAAATCCTTCTTAAGGAAGAGTACCAAGATAGGTCATAAACTTCTTACACAGAGAGCTCATCCAAATAATGCCATCTGCATCTTAAAGGATGCTGAAATAGCAGTCACACTATGGCTTTTCAACCCTTGGTACATTCAGCTAGCACAAGAACAAGAACTGTCTTCCTTGTGCTGTTATATTGCACAAGACATTGTGCCTGCCCACTTTCCCCATTCTGCAGTTCCCTACCATTCTCACTGGAGCACCAAGGGCAAGAGAAATAACAGAAGGAAATGTTAAAATAATTATTTTAATGGCTAGAGAACTGGAAAATTCGGCTGAGATCTTTAAAACTCTGAACCTGATATTAAAGTCATAAACAGGCTTTTCACTATGTCCGTGCATTAAAGACAAATCACCAAATTAGATCATTGGCTTCAGAGACTCTTTCTCAGGGGTGAGTTTGTCCTTAACTACTTCCTGGGCACCTAAACCTACTTGCTTTGATATCAGTGAGACCAATGAAAGTTTTTCCTGGTATTTGAACAGAATAGGAAACAGCAGTTAGCTCACTTCATTCAATATGGTTACATATTTTTATGGCACAGCCCTGACAGGATACATTTAATTTTGTTATTTTGGAGATGTAGATTTTTTCCTGAGGTTCAGATATTTCCTTTTTTACTTCCATTTATCTAGACAGTAGGTCATATCCTGGGATTTCACTGCACTGATTTTATGTCAATTTTCAGTTTCTTTTCCTAAGACTTCAGTTGGTCCTTTTAATGTATGGACAACATTGAGGGGCATATTCCACAAAAGTTACAAGCTAAATCTCCAGTTTCTTCTTGGACAGGTATTTTCAGGGTTAAGGGTCCAACAGATTCCTACTATCCCTTCAGCAATTGGGATTATAGTATAGCTTCACAAACCATTTTACTGGCACTGAAGATGGAGTGTAAAACTGCAGCTTGAGTAGAGGCCAAGCAGGAAAGGTGGAAAGGTGCTAGAGTGAGTTTTTTCCAGGGCAGATGTCAGCTTTTTTTGGTGCCAGCCCTACAGCAGGCACGAGAATCAAGTTCAAAGAGTCAGTTCCAAGTGTTGACCTCTCTCCAGGAACTGAACAGCAGCAGTAAGGACTGGTATCCAATGTAAAGGACCTGCCACTGAAACACTGCACAGAGGTTCTACCCAGGAACTTGGAAAAATTAAACCAAGCTTTTTGGCATTCAGAGAACTATTTTTTTCCATTTGCCAACACAATCAGTTTGTTTAATATGCAAAATGTGATTAAAGGGTCCCCCACATGGCACCAGCTGGTCAGAGCAGCTTTGCCAGCAGTGCCTGTTATTTCAGCTCTTTGCAACAACACCTAAAGTTGGGTTCATTCCTGATTTGGGCGACAGTAACTGCACTTCTGTAAGGAGTGCAAGCATATCTGTCCATGGCTCATGATCAAACAAGAAGACAGAAAAGTAAAGAATCATATCAAAGGGTTCAAAACCTTTGCTGAACTTTTAGCAGCTTCTTCCAAAAACATGTTGCTAAGTAGTTTCCATTTCCAAGTATTTCTCTTCTTCATACCCTCTGAAGAATTAGAGAAACACACACACTCATTTTAAAGGACAATAAATGAAGTGAAAACTGTCAACTTTACTATGTAATTGCATTGAATTCATCCAATTATGTGCAAGAATAATTCCATTCCTTTTACCAATTTATTCCAAAGTTAGAATTACACAGTATTAAGGCTAATTTTTCATACTTTGAATAATTAATTTGTCACAATTTATTTGTTTGGGGGATGACTTAGGTAGGAAAGCACAAATTGCTCACTGGCTATATGAAGTATACTTTAAAAGCATTTTCCCTTGGCAGTATGTGATGATCATGGAATCATGGAACCGTAGAACAATAGAATGACTTGTGTTGGAAAAGACCTTAAATATTGATGCCTTAAGCCCTAATAGCTTTTTTTTTTAGTTTTCTAATTTTTGTAAGCTTTATAAGTTTTATAAGCAGTAGAAGTAGTAAAAACATATATAAACATGTATAAAAACATCTAGTTCCAACCTCGCTGCCATGGGCGGGGATACCAGACTTTCTACAAGATCACCACCACATACTATATACCAGTGCCAGAGCTCCTTTATGGTATTCCAAGATGGTCCCCATGGTTTTTGACCATGGATTTTGTGTGGTTGGCAGAAGGTTGAGCACCTTTGCTCAGTAGAAATAGAAGAGGGCTTTAACCCTTTTCTGGAGCAAGTCCATGTTATTCCATTAGCACTGTGGCTACTTTCAGGATGTCTTCCAGTTCAACTGTGCTTGGAGGCTCATTCCTAAGTAATTGTGGAAGGAAAATGCAGGGGAAAGCTTGGTTTTCAATCTACACGCTAATACAATCAATTGTATTCCTTTGTAGACCTGGGAGAAGCATTGAAGCACAAAGATAACACTTTGCAGCTCATACTATTTGAATTGTGTGCCAGGCAAGTGCTAGTCATGACCACACAGCTTCAGAGGAAAGAAGGGAGGTTATTTCACAGGGCCACTGCAAGAGCTGTCTCATTTCGCTTCTGCCACAGGCCTTTCTTCAGAATTTGATTCTGACATCAAAAGACACAAACTTAATCTAATAGGCTCCTAGTTTGTCAAACAAAAAAATATTGAGGTCATTTGAAGGAACAAACTGGGCTAATGAAAAGAAGGGAAACCTGAAAGTAATTACTTTAGAGCCAAAGTACAAAATAAATGGCAATTGTATTTAATTTGTCAGGGCAATCACACACATAACTGAGCAATCCAGTAAAACAATGGGCATATCACTCATATAATGCCAATAGGATGGAGGAGCATAACAAACTTAGTTAAATCAATAGGATAGGAACAAATTATTATACCTACTTATTTTACTCTCACACTTTCTAAGAAAGGAGTTCACAAAAAAAAAGAAAATCCAAATATAAGCTTGTCTTTGCTTGCATCAGAAGTGTCATGTGTGTGACCTATTTCATATGCATTACACTGAGGTAATTTGGCTTAAAGCCTAATGCAGGCTGCTCTTGTATGTGCAAGTTTCCAGAAACCACTCTTAAGTCTTCACATCCCCACCTATTAACCTCATTTTATTTTGCAATGTGAGCTTTCCTTATTTCTCTTGACAAGGTCACTTTTTTTCACTTGTATTTTTCATTTCTTAGAAAGTTTTGTTGGAATATTCAGGTTTTTTTCTTAAGGGAAAGGACAAAAAGCTCAGAGCAGTGTAAGGGCTGTTTAAAGAAACAGGTCCAAGAAGGATGATCAGGAGGAACAGGTAGAAAAGAGGCCTTGCAGTACGCAAAGACCTTTCAGGGGGTATTTTGAGCAACTTTCAGGGAGGAGAAGCGTGTCAGCCATTTGTATTTCTAGGTCACAAAGGTCAGAACAACACCAAGAAGCTTTTCTTTAGAGAAATCAAAATGCAACAGATTAGTTATCCATAAGTATGGGAGTGATCAGCTGATGAAAGTGAACACATAAGAAATTTAGCAAGAGGTGTGTGAAATCAAATATCCCCACATTTTATCAAATTACAGCCTTGCAAAAGCACCATTGCTACAGAAATGACCTTTCAGGCAGTCACTTCTCTTTGGAAATGTTAAATTTATGTTTGACTTCTCAAAGGCTTGATTTTTTTTCAAGTGTTTGAGCTAAAATACCCTATCATCTTAATGTCAGGAGTACCTTGAAGTGTTTCTGTGGGACAGTGCATTTAAAGTGCTGCAGGTTTAGAGACAACAGAAGGTGAGGATGTGCTGTGTCACTTTTACAAAGCAAGAAGTCCCAGTGCAACATTGTGGTGATACCTGCAGAGCTGGTTGCTTGGGAAAGCACACAGGAGAGGTCCCAGATCCCACAGACAGCCATGCAGCTCACAGGAATATAGACACCTCTTTTCTCGGATCTGCTCTCAGACAGCCAGTGAGGGAGAGGGGTTGTACATTAGTAGGCCAAAGACGTATGTATTATTGATTCTGTCTGTTGCTGGTTTTTAAATTCACAAATCAATCCCCTCTGTTCAGTTCAATTGTTCTATTCCTCCAGCCACCTCTGTGATCCCAGAGTACCTTTTTCTAACTTGCCCACCCTATGTAGCTGCTGGGAAGTGTCAGAACTGTGCCTTGCAAAGCAGCAGAGAAGCCAAGTGTCTGCTGGAGGCTCCTGCCACTGCCGAATGTACAGCTTACAGCATCACTGTACTTTCACCCTAATGTATGCCTCCAGCCACCTCTTTTGGAGTAAAATGAGTTGTCTTTGTTTCTGCTAGGAGAGCAGATGAGGGAGGGAGGTACTCCATGGTCAAGTACTTTTCTGTGTGTCTGTTCTTTTTCCTCCACCTGCGCCTTCTACCTCTATCAGTCCAAAAAAGGCTGGGCACAGACAGATTTTAAGGCAGTTATTGTCTTGAAACCTGACATAATTAAAATCTCTTTCATTACCATCACAGAGCTGAGAGAACCATTACAATGAACAGGATGAGAATAGATACATTTAGCCTTTACAGTAACAATAAAAGATAAACGCCAAGGACCATATGTCTCAAATAGTATTAACCGAATGTACTGAATGTAATTCAAGAATGAGAGGTAATTCAGTTCTCAATGGCAGTGAGGTACTGGTATAATTTAACATTCAGATATTGGAGAGGATTCTGTAAACCATCATTGTATGGTCCACTCTTCTCTGCACATGGAGCACCCACCCCCTCCAGTGGCAGGGCTCAGGTGCAGAGCAGTTGTCCAGTGGTGAGGGCAGGTTCCCGTAGACTACACATGGTGATGGCCTCATTGTGCTTCTGCAGTTAAGACTTTAAAGGCATTTAAAGCCTTCTTGGGAAGTCGGTTACCTCCCACAAGCTGCAGTTAAGGCCCAAAATGTATTGAGGTAATTTTCTGCTTCTAAACCTGTCTCATCTTAGGAGGGACAAAAAGGAACCCACTCTGCCTGTGCTTTGGCTCCTGCCTGCAGCAGAGAGCTGGCAAGCCCTGTCCTGTCCCAGAGCTGTCAGTACTGGGATGACACTGAGCAAGAAATTCTGCCCTGGGTGATGCCATCTGATGCTTTGCCCTGCCCATAGGCACCTCTGGTGTGGGTCCTGCTCAGCCCTGCCGCACATTGGTCTGGAGGAGGCACCATATTCCTCCACAACAGCTCAGATGCCACTGGAGGCTGGTCCCATCTGGCAGTCATCCCCACCATTCACATCTATCCACTTTCTGATCTCTCTGATCAGCCTTCCAAACAGGGCATGGTAGGTTAGATCTGGTAGAAGAGCAGCTCTTGTGAGAGTCAGTGAGAAGAAGAGGAGATGCTTTCTGACTGGAGTCGCTTTCTGTCCCACTCAGAGCACATTCAGGAGCTGTTGAAGGACTGGAGGACTATCCAGGCTGACGAGCACAGTGCTGATCAGATCTCCTCCTAGGGACCCTGACCAGTCCCACAGAAGCAGAAGCCCTCAGCAAAGAGCTCAGTAGCCAATTCCTATTCCTTTGTTTGTCCTCAAACTTGAATCAAAGAAAGAAAAGGGAATCAAACTGTCATTGGTTGTTGTCAAAGGTTCACTTGTTCTAAAAAAACTAAGTAGGGAATTTTTCCCTTCCCCCTGCCCCACTGTGTGGGAGGGATGTTGAATGGGCAGGCTGGTTTTGCCTTGGGTCTTTGACTAACACAAAAGAACTGACCAGCAGATTTGACATTCCAGGCTGATGGCCCCGGAAAGTCTGTAGGGAGGGGCGAGGGGTTTTTCTTTCTTTTTTTTTCCCTCTCCTGGGGAAGGGCACACACTTCATTGTTGCCTAAACTGAGACAAGGTGTGGGTTGGAAAAGCTCAGAGGTTGGTTTGTTCTCAGCCTGGCTGCCTGGCTGGTTTGGGATTTTTCTGGCCCTGGTTTGCCAGCACCTTGTTTCTACCCCCACCCCGTTCCCCACTCAGACCTGTTGGACTTCATCGGAGAGGAACTATTTGGGAAGAAAATTATTTCTTTCCCTCCTCTGCTACCATGTTTTTGACAGCGGTTTTTGTGCATGCTGACAAAGGAAGGAGAAGTCACACGGCCAGCCACAGGGGATTCTGAGCCATGTGCGAGCTGTAAACCTTTTGATACACATCATCAGTACGGCTCTAGACTGGCCAAAGACAGCTGGAGTATACTGACTGCCATGGGTCTGAGCTGTTCTCCCTACACAGCAAGATCCAGAGAGGGGAACTTGAGATTTAGCAAGTCCAAATGAGTCATCTCCCATCACCATTACTTTTGGCACATGTTCCTGGGGAGCTGCACCAGCTTGCGACCAGCGAGCCCAGCCACATCTGCTCTGCCTCATATCAGGGAGGAGGGATGCAAATGACCAAGGCACCCAATCTAGAGACAACACAGCGGTCAGGGTGTTGGTGGCACTTTACTAACAGATACCTTTGCACTTTCCAGAGCTGGGGGAAGATTTTCTCCACCTTTGACTCAGGACTGAGCACTGACAACATAACTGAACCCTGTAGAAAGGATGAGTACAATTTATGTGATGTCACAACTGATGCAATGACATCCCTTGCTAATGACTTTTAGTGTATTCCATACCAGTTTGGTATAATTCAAAACAAAATACAGCAAAATGTTTGTTTTAAGGGAGACATGAAATTGAGATACATGGAGTAAAACCACATCCTCATTGCAGGAGGTAAGAAAAATTCAAGTTCTTTCATTAGGCAGCAATTAAAATGTCGTTTATAGAGCAGGAAAACAGCATATTATTGAGCAACTGTAAGGCAGGTGAGCTAATCATTAACTGCTTCTATTATGCTGCCTTCTACCAAAATTAAAGCGATTTCCCTCTAAATTAGCATGAATTAAGAATGTATTTCCTGATTACACCTTACATAATGATGGTGTTTCTTTTCACTTTTCCTTTATCCTTTAGTGAAACATGCCAGATAAGAAAATTAGCTAGCCAGTCTCATTAACCATTTAAACCACAGTGTATCCCACCCTCACAATAGGCAACTGGCAGGTAGGCTGTGAAACCGAATCAGCTTTGAGTCCATCATGAGCAGGTTTGATGTAATTGATATTGCACAAATTACATCCATTTTATGAACTACCTGGCATGGATGTCTATGCGTTCCTGTAAAGAGGTAGCTTTGATGGGGAAGGAATTTAGGATTGGTTTCAGAAGGAGCTCCGCTGCAAAAATTTTCTTTTGTGTCCCCCCAGGAATTATCCTTGTTTGGAGTGTCTTACAAAGCTAAGAAATCCCCTGTAGCTGCCTGGAGAAGGCAGGCTCTGAACAGCAAAAAAAGAGGCACATCTACACTTGCACAGCCCTCTCCTTTCTGTGCTGTACAGTGCACTGCTGGCTTGTGGAAGCCTTTTGTGATTCTCCACAGAGCTGCGTTTCCCCACAGGGCAACCCTGCCATTCATCTTGTGGCTGCAGTGTGATGTGACCCAAACTGCAGCTCTCCCACTCCAGAAATAGCAGCCTGCCTCTGGGAGAGGTCAGCCACAGCTGACTGCCTCATGTCAGCTATATCTGTTGTGGAGGTTTCCAAATCTGTCCTGCCTGGTTGCTCATTGCCTTTCTCATCTTCAGGAATCATCTCTCATGAGGCTCTGCATCACCTCCCCATGGCTCTGCCCCAGGGCTCCACACAGAGCTGCCTTCCTGCACACTTACAGGTCTGGAGAATCCTGTACGTGGGTGAAGTTTTCACAAATCACCCATGGGACAGTTCCTAGATATCCTCTGCTCCAAATCCGTGGCTCCAGGGAGCTATAAACTTGGGATTTGATACACCACTGCGGTGCCGGCAACTTCTAAGCAGGCTCTTGAGAATATCAACATACCCAGATTCAGAGCAAGGGTGTTTTATTCTAACTGTCTCTTCTTGAGAGACACTTAAGAATAGAGTGTAAAAAATAGTCATCTACCCTCACAGATCCCCACAGCCTCTAGAAACCAGAATTTTAAAGAATTCTTCTGGTCACATACTCATCACTGTATGTAATAGCTATTTTCTCTGTGAGCTTACCTAATTTCATTCAAACTAATTTTTCTTTTCGGATAAATACATAAATCTTTGACAGTTAAACTTGTGTTTTGTTTTTCTTTTTTTTTTTCTCATTTTGCTTGTGTTTTGGCATATATTAGAATAAACAACCAAGACACAGGGATGGCAAATTGTACCAGAAGGCTGGAGCTCAGGTGCTGACCCCCAGGACCATTTCTGCCTAGAACATGTACTCCCTCCCTGGCTCCTGAGACCAACTCATGAGCAAACACAGCACTCTGCCATGGTGGCCAACCACTCCTGTTCCTCCTCCACAGAGCGTGGAGTGAGCCCTGTGTGGGGGCAGTGAGTAGTGCTTTCAGGAATCACTGAGGCTGTTGTTTCTATGGTCCATCTGGTCTGAGCCAGAAATATAAATGCCTGAGAAGATCAAGCACGTGGATCACTCACCAAGAAGTGGAAGCAGAGACAAAATGCCCCACATTCTCCCCAAGACCTCCTCCCAGAGTTCCCCTCCTTGAGCCTCCCTAAGCCATGCCTGTCCTGCCCTGCTGCTGACCAAGCCCTCATGTCCCTCTTTTCCCCAGGTTCTTCATTACCCTACCAAACAGGCTGGGTTGGCCGTGGGACATGGTGGGGCTGAAAGTGCAGGTGAGGACAGTTCTGGGACACAGGGAGGCCCTTGCAGGAGTTCAGGCAGTTCCCAGAGTCAGTGCTGATTTTACTGCTGGCGTCGTCCTATGTCTGGTCCAACTGGTGTGGCCAGTGTCGTGTGCTTTCCTCCTGCTTCTTGCTGTATGTGTGGTGTCAGAGCTGTTCATGTACCAGCTTTGGCTGCTCTTTCTGTTTGGTGGGTAACTTGTTTTCCAGAAATGTCATTCCAACAATGTCCATGAGAATAAATATCACTTTATTTTGGGCATAATAATGTGAATTACCATGATGTATATTAATTATCACAAATTCTTCCTTTGATGAAGACTGAATTTCTCTTTAGCACTTCATGTGGAGCCTAAGGTTATAATCCAGCAGCACTAAGCACTCTTTATGAGAGCACTGTTTTGGCAGTTGTTAAAAAGATCACTTGTAGGACAGTGACAGGAAACATTTTAAGTTTATACACTCCTAGTCTTAATCTGGGACCACTAAAATTGGCAGAGCACACCAATAAGATGCCTATTGCACCAAAACACATGGGCGATGACACTGCTCTTGTTTTTATGGCTTGTAGTATCTGTTATCGAAAACATATGGACATATCTAACCAACTAGATGAATAGGGATGAAAGAAAAAGTAACTAATTATTAATGCATAAGTAACAAAAGGAGGTTACCGGCATTATTATCCCTTTCTCGACGTGTATTTCTACTGCACACAACCCTGGAGGTGGATGAAGATCTTGTTTTGTTAGATGATTTACTGATAAAAATATGTAAAGAAAATCCCAGCCTCCAAGAGACTCCAAGTTCCTACCTGTGTGTGCTCTTATAAAAAAACCCTCTATTTTCTGAACCACAATTTTGGCAACTATGTTTAACTGGAGAAGTACGAATCACCTCTGAAGCACCTCAGATACAAGAGCTACACAGATGGTAGAAATGGACACATTAATTCCATTAAAAATAATAATAGTCAATGCCTGGAGGTTACAGGTGAAAATAACATATTGAACCCGTAAGAAAAGGAAGAGACAAGACATGAATAAGAGTGTTCTGGGAGGACATTTAAACAATCATAGAATAAAACAGCTAGATGAAGGAAGCCCTCCAAAAAATGGAACTGCCAAAAGAAAGGCATATTTTGAAATAGCAACAAAAAAGTGAATTATGCTTGTGAGCTGAGAAACTGAATGACAGTGCCAAGGTCAGCGGAATGGTAGACAGTGGTAAGAGACAGAGTGGTAAGAAGAGCCTTGTCATTTGCTAACTTGTCTATAAAAAGGAAAATCTGAGAGTTACAGAGAAAGAAATAAAAGCCTGAGAAAATAGACAAAGAAAAAAAAAAGGAGAGAAAAAAAAAAAAAGAGGTAGAGTTTTGTCCCTGAACACCAAGGAAGCCAAAGAAGGAATAGGAACTGGGAATAAACAGCACTACAGACATCAAGAAACTGCAAGTTCTGCAAAACTAGAAATATAGCAATCTAAAAATCAGAGTATCCTTTCTTTTCCCTGAGGCACAAGAACAATTTGATTCTATGAGGGATTGGATAAACATATGAAAAGAGATTTTGCAGGATGAGAAATGTTTCATTTACAGCTTGAGAAAAATACCTGTGTTTCTGAAAAAAGCATGGCAGAAAATATCACTGCTGGTGAGACAAGTGCGAGTGAAAAGGGGAAGAGATCTGTATTTGTAATGATCATCCTACATGTTAGAAACTAATGTTTATACTTCAGAACATATGGGAAAATCAATGAGAAATAATATAGATACTATATCAAGATAAATTAACCATTTAAGTTTTCCATTAGAAGAACTGATGTTTGATTTCAAAAAGTATTTCTGAGAGCTACAGAGCACAGAGAGATATTAAAAAAAATTTCTCTAAAAAATTAAAATGTCTCTAAAAATAGGATCTAGAGAATTAAAGAAGACATTTATATAGATGTGCTTGTCTTGAAAATTAGAATTTCCCTAATGCTACATTGCTTTCAACCAGTAGCTTTAATATCTAATGCAGTTTGTAGGATTTTATTTTCCTCTAATGTGAATCAATAAAGTGTTTAGCTCACCTATAACAACAATTCCCAAGGTAGGTGCCACAGGGAGGAGGTGCAGTCACCGTTGGAAGCGGAAGACTGTGGAGCAGCTCATTGTGTGGACACAGTTTCTACTGAACATAACACTGCAGCCTGTGTTGCAGGGTGATGATATCCTTCCAAATTCCCAGGGAACGTGGGAACCCAACCTTCTCCCCAAAGCAAGGCACTGCCAGTTTGCTGATGGCCACCCCTGTAAGTCTGTCAGGGCAGGAGCCCTCAGCCTGTGGATCCTCCTCTGCTTTGGCCTGGGCCAGCAGTGACAGATACTGTGGATTTGTCTACCTGGACTTCAGCAAAGCTTTTGACACCGTCTCCCACAGCATTCTCCTGGAAAAGCTGCAGCCCACGGCTTGGACAGGGGCACTCTGTGCTGGGTTAGGAACTGGCTGGAGGGCCGGGCCCAGAGAGTGGTGGTGAATGGGGCTGCATCCAGTTGGCGGCCGGTCACCAGTGGTGTCCCCCAGGGATCAGTGTTGGGCCCAGTTCTGTTTAATATATTTATTGATCATCTAGATGAGGGGATTGAGTCCACCATTGGTAAATTTGCAGATGACACCAAGCTGGGGGGGAGTGTTGATCAGCTGGAAGGCAGGAGAGCTCTGCAGAGGGACCTGGACAGACTGGAGAGCTGGGCTGATTCCAACGGGATGAGGTTCAACAAGGCCAAGTGCCGGGTCCTGCACTTTGGCCACAACAACCCCCTGCAGCGCTACAGGCTGGGCACAGAGTGGCTGGAGAGCAGCCAGGCAGAAAGGGATCTGGGGGTGCTGATTGACAGGAAGCTGAACATGAGCCAGCAGTGTGCCCAGGTGGCCAAGAAGGCCAATGGCATCCTGGCCTGGATCAGGAACAGTGTGGCCAGCAGGAACAGGGAGGTGATTCTGCCCCTGTACTCAGCGCTGGTGAGGCCACACCTGGAGTGCTGTGTCCAGTTCTGGGCCCCTCAGTTCAGGAGGGATATTGAGGTGCTGGAGCAGGTCCAGAGGAGAGCAACGAGGCTGGTGAAGGGACTTGAGCACAAGTCCTATGAGGAGAGGCTGAGGGAGCTGGGGTTGTTTAGCCTGGAGAAGAGAAGACTCAGGGGAGACCTCATCGCTCTCTACAACTACCTGAGAGGAGGTTGCAGCCAGGTAGGCATTGGTCTCTTCTCCCAGGCAACCAGCAGGAAGAAAAGAGGGCATGGCTTTAAGCTGTGCCAGGGGAGGTTTAGGTTAGATATTAGGAGAAATTCTTTACAGAGAGGGTAATCAGCCATTGGAATGGGCTGCCCAGGGAAGTGGTGGATTCTCCGTTCTTGGAGGTTTTTAAGATGAGACTCAATGTGGCACTTAGTTCCATACCTAGTAACCACGGTGGTAGTGGATCAAGGGTTGGACTTGATGATCTCAGAGGTCCTTTCCAACCCGTCTGATTCTGTGGTTCTGTGATTCTGTGACAACAGCCATAGGGTACAGAGAAGAAATTAACTGCAAGGCAACATTAAAGTTTGAAAACCTTGTCCTTACCACGAGCAAGAAAAGATCTCACATCTTTCAGAGTGAGTATATGCTGTTTTCTACAAGATGTGCCTAGGTGAGAGAATGGAGTTCCCAGCAGCCATCTCCTACAGCTTTCTCTGATCAAGAGAAAAAGGGTTATTCATCTGTCCTTGTTCCCACAAGAAGCAGCATCCAAGCCTCCCAGATCCTCTGGTCACAGGCCCTCTCCACTGGACCCTTGTGGCAAGTACGAGAGAAAGCCTCTAGAGATGCCCAACTTTATGTTTGCATAAATGGATTAAGATGGGCCTGTGCCAGGTATCTGAATCACTCCAGGAGCACTGCTGTTCATCCAAGAGCAGTTATTCCTCTCCTTAGAGAGTTATGGGTCACTTGTGGGTGTCTGTCTTCTAAACTTGCATAAAGCTACTTGTAGGTGAGAGATTTTAAGAAATTGTTGAAGTACCAGCAAGCCTCAAGCTGCAGATTCCCCACACATGTTGTGAATCACCTGTTGCAAAATTGAATCAGTCATTACAATAATATAATTTACTAAGGAGAAAGGAATTTGGTGCTTCTATTCAACCCCTATTGTGCAGTCTACCTCTGACTGCTTGGATTTATAGCATCTTTTCTGACCAAAACTGAATTCACACATGTCCAAACTCTCCATTTTCCACTAACCAGCAGAAAGATGACTCATTAAATCTATTGTCTGCACTAATGTGCTAAGTGCTCCTGCAGTTTCTGATCACACTCCAAAAAATACTTCTGAGTGCAGGAATTTAGAAACTGCACTTATCTGAACAGCTTTCATCCCGTTTGTCAGATCTTTTAACTGATCATTACAATTCCAGGGGATTAAGCTATGAGCCTGGGGTACACCGCATGTGAGCGAGCAGTGCCATTGCCTTTGCAAATGAGGAGCTCAGCCCTGCGAGGGCATGTCTGCACATCCCTGTCATCTGTGGTGCCAGCAGCCTGTCAGAAGCTCTGTGGGGATCTGAGAACAGTCAATGACATGGTGAGTACTCAAATTTATCTTTGTTTTATACTGTCTAAGATAAAAGCCTTTGCCCTCATTTTGGTAGACTGCTGTCAATTAATTTACTGCTGATGCTATCTAAACTTTCAGACAGTGCTGACATTTTCATTATTTGGAAAACTTGCCCTTCATTATCCACTTTGCCTCTCATCCAAGCTCCATAAGGCCTGAGATTTAACATAAGTAACAGCAAATTGAATACATTTCTCAGCAAGAGATCAAATACCACAATACTTGTACATCAACAATTCAACTGAAGATTGGATTGCCACATGCTTGTGCCATCCTATTGAGCAACAGCAAATCAACAGGAGGGAGATACTATTTTCCAGCTCTATTTCTTCAGTTTACCACCAAGGAGTGGAGCCACAGAAAAGGAACCACAGCTCAGTAGGACAGAAAGCTACCTTTAAACATTTTCTCAAGGCTGATGTTTTTAGAGACATATGAAAAAGACCTTTTCCTACCTTTACTGGTTTGCTGACACAAGGATTGAAATGTAATAATTGTCATCACCACTTGCAGATGAAGACTCTTATCTTGATTATTGAAGAGCGATAATAAAGAACCTTTTTGACAATTCCCCCTGCCCTTCTTACATAAAGCTATGCTCCTTTTCTGTTTTCATTTTTCCTATAAAATAGTCATTAAGATCCAAATTCCAGGCACTTTCACATGCATGTGAGTGGCAGAGGGAAAGAAAACACAACCTTGTAATTTACATGAGGTGAACTCCAAACCTTGTCAGAATTCTTTAACTGTTCTAAGCTAGAGGAAAACTAGAAAAATTTGAATTCAGATGACTTACAGAACACAGTTCAACTTTCTGCCACCTTTATCATGAATGAGGTTGTTGATATTTTTCTCACAGACTGATTTTTCTTGAAGAAGATCTGAAGGAGCAAAAGATATCCAGTGGAAACACATTGACTTGAAAAGAAATATTACTTTGCCATTTTCTGTTTTATTTTCTCATAATAGTGCATAACTTTTATTATGCAAAGATTAAAAAGCTTTGGTGAAATGCTGCAGATTATTTTTCTTCCAAAGGAAAATGCACAATTTCAACTTTTAATTAGACAAAAAAGATCATGGTGCAAACTCCCAACATTTATCTTGGGACAGATTTTATGGGCTCCCTCTGGGATGATTGTAAACTGTGTGAGTAATTCGCAAGATGTGCAGTGACTGGTAAGAGAAGCCAGATCATCATGTGTTGTCCTTGGCAGGTCTCGAGCCCAAGCAGAAGCCTCAGATGCAGACCTGCAGCTCCCACTTCCATTTATTCCACTACTGTCTGCAGGCCAGACAAGGATTTACCCAGTGCTCTTCCTCCCACACAAGGAAATGGCAGCATCCTTCCCATTGTAATATCACCTGCCTCTTGGCACTGTGCTGATAAGATTTTGAACTGCTATTTATAGAGGCTCTTTCATGTCTTTTCTTCCAGTCTACATCTTTCATATCCTCTGAACAGACAGAGAAGGAATTTGCCTGATATGCATAAGCCTTACAATCCTTTGAGAGAAAAGCAGTCTCCTCTGGATTAAATTTCTTTGCTTTTCTTTGCAGAAATCTCTAGATTTGACCGAAAGTTTGCAAAGCCCAAATGCTTTTTTTTTTTTTTTTTTGCTCTTTCCTTTACAGGGGGCTGTGTGGCCTTCAAACAAAATACAGAAGGGCATTTTTCACATTGGTCTTCCACTGGAAGGCAGACTGATTGATAACAAGTATGGGGAAGCAGAAAAAATACAACACTGTGAAAAAAATAATTCACCCCAACAGATTCACATCACCAGGGAACATTTTTTCATTAGCAATGTGACTAGCAGGCTGCAGGGGGTAAGGGAACAGCAACACGTTGCCTCTCCCAAGAGGAAAAGGTGCCCCTTTTTCCACAGCACCACATCTGATGTGTTAATGTGAAATTTGAGACATGACAGAAAATTTCTGCTAGCTAGAAACAGTTGTTTCATAGAAACTACTATGAAAGTGTTACTGAATATTGATGTGCACCAGATGCTATTGCATATCCTAAGCAAGCAGAGAGCGCCCAATTTAGGCATCAAATATTGGCTGTAGAACGTAGAAAATACGGATGCAGTGCATCCAAATTGAAACTAAGCTTCAAGAAAAAATACCCTATGCAACTTCAGTGGGCTAAAGCAATGCACCTTATATGCAAAACCATATTAATTAAAGTCTAATCAAAGAATCATTACTAGTCCTGTTCTGACGATACTTATTGTCCAAATTATATAATCATTACAGCAAAATCCAATTAATAGTACAGTTTAAGTGTACTGCATAAAATCCCTCATATCTATCCTTCCCGTAGGGTACTGCTGACCTTTCCCCTGCCCTTCTGTTTCCCAAGGTGCCCTCCTGGATTTGGATTTTGTGAATAAAGAAGGGCTCATGGGAGGTGCCACACATGAACATGCACCCTGATGAACAGAACAATCATGCTTTCACTGCTGTCTTCCAGCCGATATGACTAACTTTTGGAATACAGCTAGAAGTTTGTAGGATGATGTCTTGCTGGTTTTACAGACAAGTATTTAGCCTTTGAACAATGACAGCTTTTTTTCTGGCAGCATGAAAAGTTTCACCTCACCAGCTGCAGACAATTTCAGTTTGTCAGCTTGTGTGTCACCCAGCACAGTACAGAGAGATGACTGATGTTATCTTTCTTTCATCTTCTGCCAAGCCTTGATAGCCACTCCTGGGATTCCTCATGCTGCCCTCAGTCAGTGGCTTTCTTCCTCTGGGAATATAAATGTGGAAGAGACAAGTTAAGTGATGTTATTGTATTCCAGAGATAACTCTAGTCTGCAGGACCTCTTCGTTGAGGTGTCATACGGCAAGGCGGAAGCAAATCTTTATCATGCTGTCCTCTTTCTACTGCAGCCTTCTCCATTTAAGTAAAGATGATATGTGCTCATCTGTCCACATAAAGGAGAATTCAAATAAAGAGGAATTATTGCATTGCAAAGGCTGGAGGAGAGAAGAGTTTGGTTTCCAAAAAGAATCTTGTTTCATCTCCTAGCTTCCTTTCAAGCACCTGGGATATTACGATAACCAGGACACTTCAGACCGATTCTCTACTCTTTAATCTCTGCTGAGTATGTGTTTATTGAAAGTTTTTCTCTTCCTCACATTTGTGAGAAAATATGTAAGCGAAGAAATGTAATTTTTTTTTCCTATTAGATGTAAATGATAAAATAGAAGTTTCTTGAAAATTCAGCCTGCTGCCTGTTATATCAGGTAATTCCCTGAGGTCACAGCGCGGACACATTTAAATGTCAGTGAGCAATTTAATCTAAGATCTGAGAAATAAAATTAAGCACAAATTATGTAGACAATAATATTTTCACCCAGAGGTAGCATGGAACAAAAAAATATGAATTTGTCAATATATCTAAGGCAATGTTCTTCCTATGTAAACCATGAAGTTATCAGAAATTGGAAAAAAAATAAACCCTTTCTTTCAAGTGTCTTAATCTATATTTTTCTCAGATGTGGGAGTTTGGGAAGGGAAGAAGTTGGTAGGTCAGTTGGTTTTTGCAAGTTTTTTCATCACGAGAACAAAATCTGAGCATTATCTAATGGAGCAGAAGACAACTGTTCAGTTAAAAAACCAGGTTTTTTGCTTCTGTGTTCCAAAAAGAGCTCTCCACCAGCCTCCACTGCCAGTGAAAAACAGAAGCTTTGAACAGCATTTTAAACACACAGAGAGAGTTAGACATCCCCTCATTCTGCTGTTTAGTGTGCCTTGCAAAATCTCCACTGGAGTCTCCCAGATATCCATGATGAAGGACCAGGTAAGGGGATGGAGGGAGAAAGGGGAACATGTAGCTCCTTGTGTGCATCATCCTGCTTCATAAATATGTCCATACTAACACAGACCAAAAATTGAATTCTGTGCTGTGGATCCATCTGATTATCTTCAAGTACTTCATTGAGGTGACCAAATCAGCATCTCCACCATGGGCAATGCCACCTTACCTTGGACAACAGGAACTGTCCACCTGAGAGACTTGACAGTCTCATGTACCCCACAGAAGTCAAGGGCAGCTGCCACACACGTACAGCAGCCTCTCAAATGTGCACCAGGAGCTCCTCCAAGCATAGTCCAGGCTTTCTGAGAATGCTGACCAAGCTGAGGTGACACAGAGAGGGCAAGGACACTTCCCTCACTGCAGTGGCCTATCCAGAGGGAGAGTTTCAGAAGCACAGAAGGATGTTGTCCATGGCTTGCAGCGTGGATTGACTAAACTGGCTTCACATTCAGACTAGTTAGAGCTCTGTAACCCCGCTGCAGTCCAGCAGTCCAGATGCAGTTCTAGCACCAGGCCAAAACTAAAAAGTCCAAGAAGATTAGAGGTAGTGTCTGGCATATTTTTTTCTTATGACAGAATAATAACAAAAGAAATATAATTAGAAAAGCCATAGTCAATAAGCAAAAGGTGACTACAGAACCCATTTTTTTTTGTAAAAAGAGTAATTACTACCTTGTTTATTACAGAGTCCTTCAGTCCCTCAATATTCATGATGTATCTCAATGTTCACTAATAAAACTTTACCTTCCATAAATTTTGAACAGTATTTTCACTGGCCACAACATTACACAGTTATAATTTTCACTAATAATATAATAATCTCATTCTTTAAATTGCTCTTGTTTTTCTTTTCTTTAGGAAGCACTGACAAGTGCACTCAGAAATTAGCCTATGTGGTTTCACCTTTTTGTTTCTATTATTATTCAGAAAATATTTTTTCTGGGCAGTGGAAAGGATTCGTGTAGGCTGAACAGAAAATACCAATGTATTTATCAGAAAGTACTTTCCTCACTGCAATAGAAATAGCCTCAGGCGCATTCAACTCACGTTCCATTACATCTCCTTCATCTACAGGATGGTGATAGAGAATAGGAATTAATTTCATGTCCCTTCAAGCTTTCTCTGTCACTAAGCAATTGGTAATGTTTGATTCCCTTCTCCTTGGGTGGTTAATTTTTACTGGCAGTAGGAAAATGTTATCACCTTCATTCTGCTGTAGTTCTAGCCTACACCTGGTCTCCCAAACATACCAAGAGCATGAAAACTACTTACCAAAGGAATTTCAACATATATATACATTAAAATGATATATTAGATTCAGCAACTCCTTTTCCGCTACAGTAACAAATCTGGCCTTTGGAAGCTAGTATTGTATGAAGAATAAGCTGTCCATTCAAATACAAAAAATTCCTTTACTCAATTAGATTTTTTTCCCATTTGAAATCCATTTTCAGGCTTTATTACCTAATAAATACCAGATCCCAATTTATGTTCAGGTAGATTATTATATTAGTTTTATTGGAACTCTGTCTCACTATAGAACTCTGCCTATGTAAGATGAGCATTTTTCTTTAGACACAGATGTCAACATAAATTGATGAGATTCTCCCACTCCTAATAATTGGTATAAAATTTTTCAACAGTCTCTGCACAGAAATTCATAGCCCATCCCATAATGAGCCATTCAGCTCCACGTGAAAAGCTAGCAAGAAAACCACCCTCCTCAAAAGCTAAAATGACATAGTAACACTTGCAAAACTTGGTATTGCATCAAAGAGAATTAGAGCATTTTGTAAGGCATTGAGCACAGCAGCACATGCACAGCTCTGTGTGTGCAGCCCCTTACCTCTCCTTTGATATGATGGGAAGGACAGCATTTAAAGTTGCTTATTAAACCTTTTAAGCAGAACGAGTGAAAATAGTTCAAGACTGCACAGGGTCTATTCACTGCTCTAGAGTTAAGAGCTTGTTCACTTTTGCCTCATAGCACTGTTGTCTTCAATTTGTTTTCCCTACTTTGCTTTGCTATTGTAGTGGATTGGGCTGCTCTCTCAGGAAACCACTTGTGAATATTGTGAAGAAAATCACCTGTAAAAGAGAAATTCAAAAGGCCATCTGGTCCCTGCTCCACACTGATGGAGAGACAGCACTGTCAGATCAGTGTCCAGCAATAAATTGTTGTGCTTTTTTATGTTACCTTTGGAAAGACATACTAGAAATGTGTTATGATGTTCCCCACCTCTATCCTCTCTGCCTAAGACTAAACAAAGGCAGTTCTTTCAAGATGTCCCTCAGAAGCGACACCTTCAAGTCATCCATCTTATTAATGCTGCCCTCCAGCTTTCGGCAAGCTTGGGTTCACCCGCACCTTTCACAAAGACTGAAAGGTCCAGGTGGGAAAAGATCAAACACCAGAATGGAACAGAAACTTACCGTCTGATTGCTGATTTCTTTTCAAAAGAGATCCCCTTTAACACAGTGGGCACAGTTTAGTCACCAGCACAGAAGCATCTACTGTCATTTGAACGGTCATACAGAATGGACAACCCTTGTGGGTTCCTTCTAACTCAGATTATTCTGTGATTCTGTGATCTCCCCAGCTGACAGATGCAGCTCCACAAGGGTACAGCCCTCCCACGGCTGTTTATTCCCCAGTCCCACACAGATGTCTCAGCCATCAAAAGCAGCAAAAGTAACACCATGTTCAGGTAACTGAATCAATCTCTCTATGTCTGCTTACAGACCCGGACAAAAAATTAGAATCTTCCAAGATATGTCAGCATCAGTTTACTTAATTCATTTTAGAAATCCTTGTGCTTTTGCAGGCCAGACAGATTATTACTGCCTCGTGTAATGCAGCTTTATGCTTCCTGAGCATCTGTGGGTGCAAGAAGTGTGATTTCCTATTCTTATCCAATAATAAATGAGGTTCACTATTAACTTAACCTGTAGATTCACATATGAGTTACTCTCTACCTAAGTACCTTTTTGTGGTCTGACTCATTCCAGAAGTTCAAAATGTGGTTAATTGTGTCAAAGAATGATATCCAACCCCAAAACAGACTTCCATGGAAGTTTTACTGGAGGAACTGGGTGTAAAACTGAGACTTTGCTCTTCATTTGATTGATTATCTGTTCTTCCAGTTATGCTTCTGCCAGCTTCCTAGTGATCTGTGTAACTATGTACCGTATATTGCTGGGTAATAGTGACTGTAGCACAGATTTGTGGATCCCATTCAAAGGGGTTAAAGAAAAGTTTCATATCACATGGACTTTTTTTTTCCTGCTCCTGTCCTCATTATACAGTCACAGGGAATTCCTGCAGGCAGGCCAAGGGTGGGGAAAACCTCATTATACATGTTGTGGAAAGTCTCAGTGACTAACCATTTGAGAAACCTTGATGTAAGTTCTAAGGGGGAAAGGGAAGGATAATTTCTGTCAATGTTCCTTAGTAGTTACATGTTCTTTCATACTGAAGGAAAAACTTATAATTCATCTCAGTAGAAACTCTGAAATGCTTCTGACAATCTGTATCATGAAAAATCATAGAATCATAGAATCATAGAATCAAAGAATGGCTTGGGTTTAAAGGCACATTGAACTTCATCTAGTTCCAAGTCCCTCGCCATGAGAAGGGACACATTCCACTAGACCAGGTTGCTCAGAGCCCTATACAGCCTGGCCTTGAAGACTTCCAGGAATGGGGCATCCACAGCTTCTCTGGGCAACCTGTTCCAGTGCCACACCACCCTCACAGTCATGAATTTCTCCCTAATGTCTAATCTGAACCTAATTTCTTTCAGCTTAAGGCCATTCCCCCTGGCCTTTCACTACATACTCTTGTAAAAAGTCCCTCTCCAGCTCTCTCCCTTTAGGTACTATAAGGCTGCCATAAGGTCTCCCTGGAGCCTTCCCTTCTCCAAGCTTAACAATCCCTGCTCTCTCAGCCTGCCTTCATACCAGAGGTGCTCCAGCTCTCTGATCATCTTTGTGGCCCTCCTCTGGACTCACTCCAACAGGTCCATGTCCTTATTTTGTTAGGAGCCACAGAGCTGAACTTACAAATGTGCAGAAATTGCAATATATAAAATTACAGCCTTTAACTGAAAACTGGCACTGATACAAGTATGTTGTTCAGAAGGGAAATATGTTTATTGATACTGGCCGTGTTGAACCCCTGTTATTTACTAATGTTTTTATACATACAAAGCATACACTCATTAGCAAGCCACTTCAGTAAATAAGAAGGGTACAAGTGTAGACAACAATTACTGCAAGTGAGACAGTACTGAGCACAGGCTGTTCTCAGCTGCACTCAGACATAGAGACTTTCTCCTTTAAGCTCACTGCTTATGCTTACATGTGAAAAGAAATGAGCTCTCTTTCTTTATACGATTTGCCTTCCTACATTATCTGCAGAATACAAAAATATCAGCAGGGACAAAACCCTCCAGCATGACTCAGAAAGTCAAGGAAAGCCACAAGCCACCCTGCTAATGTGATGAGAATTCACATGCAGAGCTGCTAACCGCAAAAAGCCTAATGCATCTCTGCTCACTGCCTTCATATCATCGCTTTCACACATACAAACATACACACGGAGGGGGAGCATGGCACTAAAAAAAGTCGCCTCGGTGAAGTCAATTGTAATATTCCTGGTAGGTTAAACAGGGAGCAGACTGTGCCTCAGGTCTTGAAGTCAATGTGCCTGTGCAAAATTACATCTTAACGGCATGTCTGAGCACAGCATGGGACATTTGCATTTTGGTTTAAACTGGAGGAAACCCCAGGTAAGTCAGTGTGTCAGAAGATTGATATAGTGTTAATACATCACAGGTCCCCCGGCTGAGGTATGAAGAACATGCCCCCACCATAGGGGGAAGAAAAGAAAAAACTCCACTCTTCCCTAGTACTGCAGCCCAGCCTTTAACCAGATTTGCTGTTCTGGCAGGCACAGGATCCCCCAGCATCAGTTCACCTTGTAACCCCATATAGCGCTAGACCTACCTTAAGGGAAAAAGAAAAATCATTCTCTCTCCCAGGAGACAGAAGTAATGTACTTTATTAATGGAACTAGGAACAAAGTTTAAAAAAAAAAAAAAGGGGGAAGAAAAGAAAAACTAATTATAAAAGCTACCTGAAGTATTTCTCTGTCCTCATCTGCTGTGTCAGAAGTTGTTTGCAGATGTTGCTGCTATGGATTATTCTCCCAAGCAAATACCCGTCAGAGTGTTATCTTGCACATCCTGCCTCTTCCTCTGCTCACAGTTCCCTGTTTACATGCCTTATTAAAAGGAAAAATCTCTAAATATTTATGAACCTTCAAAATTTGATCCATCTCTTCAGAATTTCCCTTTTCAGCTATTAATGTCAGAGTTTGCTACATGTTTCAGCTTCATTTCTTTTTTCTGTCCCACCAATCAGAGCAGACAGGTCCCTCAAGGCCAGTTCTGTCTGTCACTAGCCCTGTACTTGCTGCCCAGAGCACCTAGCCAGGTCCCAGGTGATATTTAACCACTGAGGCCAATGCAGAGAAGTAGGTAATTTACTGACATTTCACATTTCTGCTACACGCCTCCACTGCCAGTTCAGCCAGTCCTGTGATTTATTGCAAAACTTCAGACATTTTATCTTTACTGTTCCTTAAGATTAGTAGCATTTCACTAACACCCAGTTCAACAGGTTTCCCCTCCCTCAGACAACAACACCCCAACACACTCTGTAAGAGGGACAGAAAGCAGAGTGGAGGCATGAGCTATGAGCTTGTTGCCTTGGGCTGAGTGCAACCTGCTCTGGGTAAGCACTTTGCTTGGGGTGAGGCTGAAGAGGCTCAGAGCGGTGGAAACAAGACCAGAAAATAAGCCCAGTGCTCAGCTGTGTGCGTTCACATTCACTGCCAGGGATACCTGCACTCTGCAGACCCCCACAGGCCCCCTGCAAAATCCACAACTGAAATGAGATGTTAATCCCCACTTCCTGGTGTCCTGTGTGAAGTCTTGGCCTTGAGCACTCAGTGGGACAGTGGGAAGCTGCACTACCCCTGCACGCCCAAGGGAAAAACACTGTCATTCTGATTTAGCAGCCCTTCAGAGATGCTCGTGCAGCCTGGTCGTGTGGCAGCACAGAATGCCTTCCCATTCGCACCAGTTCACAGTGTGGAAACAAAACCCATTACTGACCAGCAAAACAAAGCATCTCAAAAGCCAACCCCTTCTGCAGGGACTATGTATTTCTCTAATTAGGGCATCTTCCCAATATCTCTGGTTTTAAGTGCTATGGCAACAGGCGGTATGAACATTAGCAAATTGCACAGTATGGGAGAGGCGGCTCTCAAGCAAAAAGAAAGTCCACATTACACAAGTGGACTATGCAAAATGACTCAAAAGACAGTGAGTCTAGAATTGATTTTATAAGTGTTATGGAACAAGTACAAAATCTTTTTAGCTTAGTAAATAGGGTAGAAGGGATAAAGACTTATCAGCTGAATCCTTGTAAGTTGTTTCCCTCTAATTATCTTGGCATCTGGAAGTGCAGATGTGTCAGCTGAAGTAACCAGCATTTATTATCTACAACAAACCTGAGCAATTACTCTTCAATGAAAATATGTCTTTAAAGCAAATTCAGGGCAGTGCAGCATTGGTAAAGTGGCTTCTGCTTCTCACAACTGCAGTGCTCTCCTGAAGCAGCTGTAGTGCCTGGCTGCACTCCTCTGCCAGGACAGCAACTCATGCACTCCACAGATCAGAAGGATAATGTGAGCGCTACAGAAGTCCTTTCTAAAGCAGGACTGGCAAGCCAGAGAAAATTAAATAAAGCTCTTAATCTGTAGACAAATGTAGATTCAAAAATAAAAACAATGCAAGGCAAGTGTCTTTCAGAGGGAAAAGACTGTAATATTCGATAATATACTAGATCAATATACTTAAGGCATGACGTGATTTCCATTCTCCTTATTTCTCATTTCTAGTTGGGAATCCAGTTTACTTCTATTCCTCTTCAGAGGCAAGCCTCTATTTTTGCACTATGTTGGGACTACCACAAAATATATGGAAATAGGATTTTGTGAGGGCACAAACCCGATAATTTCTTCCCTAATCCCACTGACTGCAGAGTCATTTTTCTGAATTTCTCATATATGTACAATAATGTACGTACAGAGCATGATGGAAACAAATCAAGAAAAGGCAAAGTGGTTTTCTCCTAGAAAATCACCAAGAAAATAAACAGTAATTTCTACTAAGGATTCTTTAATGTTGCAATGCTGCTCACTGTAGCTACTGGTAGTTATACAAATATAGTTAACTAGTTCCACCAGTTACTAGAAGCCATAAAAACAGTCATCTTGTGAACTGTTATCAAACCCCTTCAGACTGTCTATTCATTAAGCATTCTTCTGGGAAAACCTTCAAGGGTCAAACCATGTTTATTTCTCCATAGGTGATGTTCCTGCCTCTTGAACCTCAAAAAGAAAATACAAACTAGTAAGGTCTCTGGCAGAGGTCTGTGTGATCCTGAGGGTGCACAGCACCTACAGCAGCTGAGCTTGAGTGGAGTTTGCAGACACTAATAATTAGTCAGTTAAAAGCTATTGTATTGGAAGAATGCACCCTAATTTAAGAAATTCCAAGAAGAAAGGAAAAAAAACCCCTGCATTAGCTTTGCAGCTAATCTGAGCCTATACACCTGCTCAACAGAGTTAGGGGCTGTCAGGACCTCCCAGGTGTTCACCTGCCTCTGGGGAGTCACAGAACTGTGGCTAAAAACAAATTGCCGTCTCCGTGGCAGCACAGCCCTTCCCCGGGCGCATCCATCAGCACTGCTGGCTGTGCCTTGCTGTCTGATCTGAGCTCTAAAAACTCCTCACGAGCTGTCAAAACAGAACCTTAATATCAGGAAATTAGTTTGTTCCTCAAAAAACGTATCATAACGTTGTCTTGAGCTGGAAATAAGGACTAAGCAGTGCTTTTGCTAGAAATGTCTTCTGCTCTATATAGCAACACAGTAATTGCATTAATGTTCACAAAGCGAAATTCTCTGTGATCTACTTCATTGTTTTCTATACTGAAGCTTGGTCTCCCACAGCAGACATACTAAGTCCTCACAATGCTGAATGAATTAATATTTGGTATACAGTTCAGAAGAGGAGTTTTGCTGTTTACAGGTTTGAATTTATACAGCATGTCTATGGAAGACAAGGCTAGAATGTGTATGGATTGAAATATGTTCAGTTTTCTTTCCCAGGTATATGAATCCTATGCTCAAGCAATTCACTACACATAGTCTTCTAAATCCTTTTCAACAGATATAAATAACCTTCTTTTTCGTTCACAGTGTTCCAAGTTTTATCAGCAGAATGCTGTGTCTCATATACTCTTCCAAAGTCTAAATACATGCCAAAAATAAACTCTGCTTACTTTGTAAGCCCTACTTTCTGGGACGTTCTTCCCTACTTTTTTAACTCTAGGCACTCCTGCATATTTATGGATTTGAACACACAGATCATGAAAAAGAAGACAAGAGGATTTTCTAGGCACCTTCTCTAAAGACACTCCTAAACAAAACTGCAGGAAGAGCTGGCCTTGTTGCATGTTTGCCTGTTCATCTACCACAGTTGTAGAGCGAAATAATTTTTTGAAGATGGAAAATAGATGTTGGACAAAGGAAGTTCACTCATGCTGGACATGTGGGGTTTCCTTTCTTTCTGTGTGAAGTTAACCAAGTGCTCTGCTGTTTCATCTAGCTTCCTCTCGAAGCCTTAAAACTTCTTCTAGAGAAGCTGATCAGAGAAGTGCTGACAAACAAAGCAGTGTGTAACCAGGAAGAAAATATGTGGAATCATTCCCATTTCAGTTTTGAAATCTGCAGATGAATCTTAATATAAAATGATTGGACTTCTTTCAAAATTCGAACAGGTTGCCCAGGGAAATGGTTGAGTCACCGTGCCTGGAGTTATTTGAAAGGCATGTGGATGTGTTGCTTAGGGACATGGTTTAGTGGTAGAGGTGGCAGTGCTGGGTTAATGGTTGGACTAGATGATCTTAGAGGTCTTTTCCAAACAATGATGCTTCTATGTGCTGTGCAGGACTGCAAAGGTGAGTCATCCCAAGGAGGGCTGCTGTGGGCACCCAAGCATTTCGATCAGAACTGTCGTGAAATGGGACCAGCCTCTAAGGTTGAGACACCCTGGGCAGTGAAGTTACCAGCACAGCTGAGCCCTTATCTCCACAACAGTACAGACTGTCCCAAAGCTATTTCCCTTCTGAACCACAACAGTTTTTCCCAGTTTGCAACTACCACTAGCTACCTAGACCACAGGCACAGTATGTGCTGGGGGCTGCTTCCCTGCCAAGACTACTATTGAGGGACTAAGGCATTTTCCCAGATGAGTTCAGTATGAAAAGCAACAGTGCCTCCATCAAGCTGTAGCTATCCCCATAGCTATTCCCAACAAGTGAGCATAATCTGGTGGTTTGTGACCTGCTTCCCTGAGCCCTGCAGGCACAGATCCTCCATCAGAAGAGCAAGGGGACATTTCACCTCTTGTAGCTTTGAGCCAAAAGCAATGTAGGTTTCCAGGCTTTCTCCTCCAAGCTTCCCATTTCAGGTTAAACTTCCCATTTATATGCCTCAGTCTCTGTTCCCCTGAAACAACCCATTTTCCCAGGCAATGGCTGGATGGGCTGGCAAAGACAACCCCTTGCTCTTATGCTGAGGTCCACAGGCAATCAATCACTGCAGTGTCTTCTGGTTGCTTACAGATGGACAAGTGCCTTCTCTTTTCTGATTTCTAATCATTTCAATCAATGAAACAGACACACAAAACCAATTTCTGAATGCTACGTGAGAAGCAGAGCTGGGGTCTCCAGATGGTGGAAGAGCAGCTCCTGAGCTAGTGATGAAGGGAGAGATGGGCTTGGGGCAACCTCACTGAAATGCTGTGCTGCATCAGCAAGGATGACCAGGAATCCCTACTTGAGGAATCTGGGTCAGAAAAACCATCTGGCTGTTTTATTAAGACTTGGCCAAAGGAAAGGGAGCATTGCTTTAAACATGCCAAACCTGTGGGGAGAAAGAGGAGCAGTCTGTGGGAACCAACTGTTCACAGCACTGGGGTGTGGAAGGAGAATTGGCAGAGTACTGTGCCCCAGGGAAGGGGAGAATTGCAGGAACAAGAACATCCGAGAGAAAATGAGTTTGCTGACATATCTTCCAGATATGAAAAATCACAATGACAAGAGGTATCATCTTGATCACTGTAGTGGGTTTCTGTGGCCGAGTTTCAGTAGTGGGTGGGGCTACAGGGGTGGCTTCTGTTAGAAGCTGCTAGAAGGTTCCCCTATCCAGAGGAGCCAATGCCAGCTGGATCCAGGACAGACTTCCTGCTGCTGGCCAAGACCAAGCCTATTAGGAGTAATAGTAACACCTCTGTGATAACATATTTAAGAACAGAAGGTTGTTGCACAGAAAGAGCGGAGTGAGAACACGGGAACAGCAATGTAGACACCAAGGTCAGTGCAGAAGGAGGGGCAGGAGATGTTCCAGGCACTGGACCTGTGGCCCGTGCAGCCCGTGGTGAAGACCATGGTGGAGCAGCTGTGCCCCTGCAGCCCATGGGGGAGCATCGGGATGCAGAGACCCACCTGCAGTCCATGGAGGAGCCCGTGCTGGAGCAGGTGGATGCATGAAGGAGACTGTGACCCCGTGGGAGGCCCAAGATGGAGCAGGTTTTTCCTGGATACGACTTGTGGCCCCTGTGGGGGACCCACGCTGGTACAGCTCATTCGTGAAGGACTGCACCCCATGAAGGAGTGACCCATGGGACAACAGTTTGGGAAGAACTGTTGTCCGTGGGATGGACTCACACTGGAGAGGTCCATCAAGGACTGTCTCCCGCGGGAGGGACCCCGCAGGAGCAGGGGAAGGGCTCCTCTCCCTGAGCAGGAGCAGAAACAGCAACTGACTGCAACCCCCATTCCCATCCCCCTACACTGCTGGGGGGAGGAGGGAGAACATGGAAGGAAGGAAGGGTGAGGGGAACATGATTTTAAGACTGTTTTATTTCTCACTCTTTGGCTCTTATCCTGTTAGTAATAAATTAAGTACTATCCCCACTTTGAGTCTGTTTTGCCCATGAAGGTAATCAGTAGCTGACCTCTCCCAGCTCTTCTCTCAACTCATGAATCCTTAGCTGTTTTTTTTTTTCTCTCTCCTCTGTCCAGTTGCAGAGGGAGAGTGAAAGAGTGGCTTTAGTGGATACCTGGCATCCAGCCAAGGTCAACCCACTACAATCACATAGCCATGCCCTAGAAAAGTCTGAAGGCCTTTCACAGGAAAGAAGCTAAATGGAACCTAGAGAAGGCTTTTTTTACAGTCTATGGAATTCTGCATGCTTTATGGAAGTTTTTGTTGACTTTTATTTTCCCTGAATTTTTAAATCTTATTCCCCAGAATTCTATAGTTGCAGTTTGTCTTTTGTTCTTTCAAAAATTCTTTTTAAAGGTGCTAATTTTCCATGACCATTACTGGGGAACCACCTGGAAAATTATTACAGACAGAAACTTCAATTACATAAACACCAGATATGGATAGTTTATGGGTGTGAATCCTTACGTAATAACTCACATTATGAAGGTTTTCCAAGTCAAACAATCCAAGGGAGGGAATGAAGTTATTTTCTCTATCAAATGCTTCTTTATTCATTTCTTTCAGCAAATAAAAAGTAAACATATTAATATACATAATTTGTTCTAAATAAATATAGAAGTTTACTTATTTTCTTTATTTTACATTTTCAAAATATCATTCATTAGCATCAGCTCCTGCTACCTCATACAAATTAATTTATAAGGAACCAAAAGAAATGTAGTTAGGTAATATGATATATAATTAATGAGCTCAGTATTGCAGATGCCTTTGAGTCAAATAGCTGGACCAGCCTGACTGAAGTGGCTTTTAGTGAAATGTCACAAAAGCATGTGATGAGCTATTGCCTGTCAACACTGGCCCTGAGGCAGCAGAACAGGACAGGGATGCTCAGAGCTGACATCATGCTTGGCTTCACATGAGCAGAGGAGTTCAGGGACTTGTCTAGGGGTGGTGGCAGTCAAAAATTCTCCATCCTTCCCATTTCTGGGAGTAGGAAGAGAGAACTAACCACTCTCAGACATTTACAACATTACTGGCCAAAACCATAAAAGAAGGGAAAAGTTTCTATGTGTATTGCAAGACATCTTTCGTGGAAATCAGGGCCATGACTGTGGATTCAAGTTTCACTGACAAGATCTTTAAATAGTACATTAGAAACATTTTCCTAACATCAGCAACCCCCTTTTCAATTCCTCTGCCAGTTTCTCTCCTATGGGACTGAAATTCAGCTAGTATAGGGCAACTCAGAGACAATCCCTCACAAATTGGGTTTCTTATTTATTTATACTTAGGCATTATTGTTGGTAGCCATACAGGAAAAAGACACATTTTCTTTTCCAGGCGCAGAGCATGACACAGGCCAGGTGAGTTCTTTCATAAAGAGATTCAAGCGGAATCAAATGGGGTGAGGGAAAATCATGTAAGACACTCCACACCACTTGAGAGTTGACCACTTTTCCTAGGTCAGGCAAAAAGGACATCAAGAGGAAGAAAAAGCTCTGTCTTACCCATGTTGGCTCAGCTGGGACAGACTAGCGCTGTTTAAAGCAATTGCTCTATATTAATGTTACAGGGAACTGGTGATTTCACCGTGTCATGGAGCAGATCCACATTCATTAAGTCTCCACTTACTCAATCCTTTCCAAGCAGTGTTTGCTCTCACCCTGACCCCTAACAGACAAAGTCAGTAGAAAGCCTCCTGTCATTGCCCATCTTTAACATGATGCTACATTTCTCTCATTCCCACTGGCAGAATAAAACATCTGGGAGCTGTTTGCACTCCTACCAGTGTGAAAAATGTGGAAACATTTTTTCAGAAGCATAGGAACAAACTCCAATGACTTGGCTTTGATTTGAGAGGGGGAGGGGGAGTAGATGATTGTAACAGTGACAACAGATGTTTTATTTTGCATCTGTAGCGAGATTTATTCTGAAAAGTTAAAATATATTAGAATCATAGAATTGTAGAATCACTATGGTTGGAGGAAGGAAGGACATTAGGTTGGACTAGCAGGACCTGCCTTTCCTAAACCCATGCTGGCTGGGCCTGATCCCCTGATTGTCATGTGATGGCACTCAAGATGATCTGCTCCCTGACCTTCCCTGGCACTGAGGTCAGGCTGAAAGGCCTATTGTTCCCTGGATCCTCCTTGTGGCCCTTCTTGTAGATGGCTGTCACATTTGCCATCCTCCAGGCAACTGGCACCTCCCCACTTAGCCAGGACTGCTGATTGAAAGTAGCTTGGTGAGCTCTTCAGACAGCAACACAGAATTGTACTGGCATTACACAAGAACAGGCACTGACACTGTGAACAGTGGAGCAAGAAACTAACTCCCCTTGAAGGGGCAGACAGGAATGTGAATTTTCTTTCTATGTCGTATCTGCCTCTTTTTAGGATTGTATATATTCAATTCACTTGGAGCTTTTTCATTCCAGCAGTGGGTGTCACACAACTTGCCATACAGCTGTTGTCAATTAATAACAATGGGATATTATAATAAAATGAGCAGCCTATTAATTCACATCCTGGTTTACTTTCATGCCTCACTCTTGAGAAAACCAACAGGCAGCTGCACTATGACTTTGAACTGGTCCCTATTCATTTCCTACTGGGATGTGCTTGGACACCAAAATGTATTATGCATGCATACCAGCTCAAAGGAGCTTCGGTCTTGCTTCGAGCGTGTGAAAATAGTACGTTGGATCTGATGGTTATACAAATAGTAGTAATTATGCAGAAAAAAGCACATGTTCCCGTGGTAATGGCACCTCATTAATTTTGCCGAAACCTCCCTAAATGATAGCAATGAATTCTGCTGTCAGGTTTGGGTTTAGGGTTTTTTGTTTGTTTGTTTGTCCCTTTCAAAAGCAAATTGTGCTGTAGAAAAGTAAAAAAAATTCCACTGGTTGCAGGGGACAAATTGCCCACCAGATAAAACAGTGGTGCTCAGAACAAGAGCTGTAATGTCTAGTATACACTAAAATTGTGCTTGCTAACAGCTGTAGAGGAAGTATTAGTTTGACCAAAAAAAATTCAAGAAGTAGTTCCAGAAGTGGTTGAGCCCAGTTTCCAGTGGATTTCTGTCTTGTGGTCAGAAGAATTGCATGAAGGCTGAAGTATGAACTCACCATGTCAGTAGACACTCTGAGGAGATAGAAATAATATTAATTTTGAGAAAAATTGCTATTAGCCAGTTGGGTTTTTTTTTATCAGGAGTAGTTAATGCCAGATAATCTCCTCAGGAGACAACCTTTGATAGAAGAGAGGATTTTCCACTTGACCCTGTGCATTGTGCAGCTGAAAGTCATCCATGAAACACTGGAGGCCTTGAAGACAGACAGCATCCCTTGGGTCTTATGGATCCTCTGGCAACTGATGCAATTTGAGCTCAAGTTGGAATAAGAAAATGAGTGGAAATGCAGTGACTTTGAGGCCTTCAGGAGACTGTCAAATCTGGTTAAAACTGAACGGCAAGTTTCAAAGTTATTGATAAGGGAGCTGATGGTGGACATATCTCTGCAGCAATAGAGATTGAGCTTAGTTTCTTTGGAAATCAGTATAATAAAGAATATGTTTTCATTACTGTCACATTTATGGTTCCCAGGACTAGCTGATAACAGTGTCACCATATGGATTTGGCCTCTATGTAAAAACTACATGCATTCCTCTCAAAGTCTCTGTCTTTGGAGGTCCATGCCTTTAATATAGGTGTTTCTCTTCAAAGGGCAAACACAAGAGAAGCAGCTTTCTAACTCTCTAAAATCAAGTATCACATAGCTTTTCCCACGGAAAACTGCTCCAGATCAGTGGGGTAAAGGAGGAACTGACACCAGTACAAGACACTGGCAGGTTATTCTTGGCAGGTACATTGTTAGAGATAGATTTGCTTGTTTGCTGAAAGAGTCAATCTAAACATAGATCTGTATATGTGACCAGTGTTCACAGCACAGCCTGGTAGCAGGAGGCTGCAGAGGCTCCTTTCTCCTCACGCATGGATATGGAGCAAACAACTACTGCTCCAGTGATGTTAAAATCAAAGAGCCTCAGTGCTTTTCAAAACATGATTATTTCCAAATATATTTTTTCAGCCTTTATTCCCACTTTTCAAAGACTATGAAGATGCTTCTTCAAAGACTGAGAAAACATTCTGAGGTATTTTGATCCCATTTACAAAATATTGGCTAGATGACTAACTGCTAGTACATACTCCATAAATCTCAGGGGTGAGTAACATTTTGTCCCTTATTTCTCCTTGTGAAGTCCAAAAAAGGTGTCCTTTGGTTTGCATTTGGAAGGAGGAGAATTTTTATTGTAGAGCCTCCTATATAAACTTACATTGATTTTTAAGTGTTTCTAATGCATATTATTTTATTTTATATACTACTGGATGCAGTAATGGAAGCAACTAATTGGGATAATTCACTGTTACTGCCCGACCACACACACAGAATCATAGAGATTCAACAGCCATTTCGCAAGTTTGCAACTTCAGTTAGTTATCAGTGTGTTTCTGATTTATTTTATTTTTTTTCAAATCCTTTGTTAATTTTACTTTATCTAACCTTGTAACTTCTGGTGAGAAAAGTTCCCAAGGAATCACAAGAATTAGTTATTTCATGACTTTCCCTCACACTCAGCTATGTCCCAGCTTTTATCTTGTCTGGTTCTCATAACTGAAATCTTGATGAATGCTTTAGTATTCGTGTGTGCCAATGCTTTCCATCTCTTGTAGCTGCTGGATGCAGCTATACAATGTCACCATTTCATTTCCTTTTGGCCTTCCATTCATTGCTTTCATAAATTGCGTTCCTGTGATCTGTTTAACCAAACGCTTCAACAAATATGACTGTACTAAAGAATCTTGATATAGCAAATAGTTAATGAAGGGGTATTAAAGTATTAAAAGTATTAAAATGAAATCTGGAAAAAACAAACAAACAAAAAAAAAACCACCAAAAATTTGTTTAGATGAAGCAATTGGCATGAGTATATGGTATTTATAAGGGGGCCAGTGAGAAGGTTGAACACTAGGGAATCGCTGGACCAGCTCTTCTTTCTATTGCACTGTGAGAAGTGTATTGCTTTTTATAGCCAACACACCTGCACAGTCAGGTCATTGCTTTCAAACCCAGTTAATATGACATTTAGAAATACTGAGTATATACAGGCTGTATATAAGGTAGGAACTCCTAGTGACTGTAAAATAGTGTTTTCTAAATTAAATCCCTAAATGGAAAAAAATATCAGCCAGTGCCTTTCTTACTAGCTGTTTCAAATTATTCTCTTGTTTCTTTGTGTTGGGTTTACATCCTAAGGTCTTGGAAGCCAGTGGACTGAAGGGATGGCTCCTGTGAGAGGACACCAGAAGCTGCCTCCATAGATAGAGGATGGGGATAGGTGTTGGATAGAGCCAACTCCAGAGGGCTCCAAGATGGACCTGCCGCGGGCCAAAGCTGAGGCCATCAGTGACATTACCTCTGTGTAGAAGTAGTGCCTCTGTGATAACAGTTAAGAAGGGGTAAAAACCATTGCAGAGCATCTGGGAGAGAAGAGAGGGAAAACGTGAGAAAAACAGCTCTGCAGACACAGAGGTCACTAAAGAAGGAGGGGGAGAAGATGTTCCAGGCACCAGCGCAGAGATTCCCCTGCAGCCTGTGGTGCAGGCAATGGTGAGGAGCCCACGCAGGAGCCCGTTTCCTGACAGGACTTGTGAGCCTGTGGTGTCCACAGGTTACCCGTGCTGCAGCAGCCTGCGCTCCATGGAAATGACACATGTTGGAGAAGTTTGTGAAGGCCTGTATCCAGTGGAAGAAGCCCCTCACTGGGGTTTCACTGGTACTCTCAGGGAAGAGTACCAGTTCATCACACATTGTCTCTGCCACAATTCCCATTCCCAGTCACCCTGAGCCACCAAGAGGGTGGAAGAGTGAGGAGTGAAGTTGAGCCTGGGAAGAAATGGAGGTGCAGGAGAGTAAGTGGGTCTTTTTGCTTCATTCTATTTCTCATTATCCTAGTCTGTTACAGTTAATTGTCAGTAAATTAACTTAATTTCCCCAAGTAGAGTGTGTTTTGCCCATGACATCAACTGATAAGTGATCTCCCTGCCCTTTTACTTGACCCATGAGTTTTCTTCACATTTTCTCGCCCTGTCCTGTTGATGGAGGGCATTGGTGGGCATCTGGCAGCCAGCCAAGGAAAGTCTGACATAATCATTTTTATGTTTACTCTTTTTCAAAAGTCCTTTTGTGACTATTTAAACTGTTAGTTTCCCCATCTAATACGACTTGTTTTCTTTCTCTTCTGTTGAGGTGTTTCTTATGTAAATACATGATCATAATATTGACATACATACCCATGTTTTTACTAAGCTTTAGTAACTAATTTGCTTCATTTTTATTCACTAGTTGTGCTACTTAATAATTTTATTTTACTTTGCTTGGCCTTTCCAAGTGTGTATTCAGCCTTTACCAGTGCAACACATTATTAATTCAATTCTTGAGGTATAGCACTTTCAACAAATGCAACAATAGCCTGTCCTCTAACAAGCTTACAGCTCAAATAATGGATGACAGAAGAAGCCTGAGCTGGGGGCAATCACAGAATAAGATTTTCACAGTATACAGTCAAGAATGAATTGACCACAGGATATATATAGATCATCACATCCTTGATGGCATGTAACTCTGTAATCAGTGTCTGATAATGGCTTCTAGAAATCAAAGCAATGAGGTTTTAAAACAACCTTCTTGTTAGAGTTGTGGGGACAGCAAAATAAGTCATCCTTAAGCTGGAGCCTGGTGTGTTTCTGGGAAGGACTGTGTGATGCTGTTGCCTGCAGCAGTGGGGGAGTGGATTTTTTATTTTATTTTACTTTTTTCCACAGTATTCTTTGTATTTGCTTGTCGTGAACAGGGAGGGAGAGGGACCTGTTAGAGTGTAAGTTTATAGAAGGTGGATGTCTAAGCTACATGCACGAGGGACAGCAGTCAGGGCACAGCACCTTGGGAATGGATGAAGTGCCAGCACAAGATCTAGTGAGAAGCAGGCTCGTTAGATGGCTTTCCACAACCTTGCCCACCTGCACTTGTGGTAGCTCCTGTCCATGCCCAAGAGGTGGAAGTATTTGGTTTATTGCACAAGAGATGGACGTTGTGCATTAAACTGAGTATTACTGCAGACTAGCTGATCACAGACTCACCAAATGACAGCTGTCAATCTGCCATTTAGAGCAGTCAGTGTGTGTGGCACCAGCCCTGCTAACTTGCCAAACCATGTTAAAATAAACAGTAAACTAGTTTCCAAATAGGGAGTTGCTCTAGCTTTTAGTGAGCAAATAAAAGCAAGGAGGAGAAGGAAGGTGGTCTGCAGGTCAGGAAGATAAGAGGGTGAGGCAGACGGCCAGAAAATGATCTCACAATTGACTGTGATCTGCTTTTCAAAAATAGCTTCTACTCCATCTGCAAACAGTATATTTGATGATACACGGCACTGCTGGTAGAGTGGCTAGACGTCTTAAATAAAAATTAAATGGTTTATTTGATTATAGGGGGATGAAGTATTTGCGCAGGCAAAGCATAATTAAATACTAGGTTCTCTCCAGCCCTCAGAATGTTGCCACAAGGTTAAGGTGCTGTCTTTTTCCCTTATGCACTGATTGCTTTTTGCCTACACACACACACACATACACTCACACACACACCCTAGATCTGTCGGCTTGCTATATTTGCAATTTTTTTGTGATTTGGGATAGTCTTCTCTTACTGGAGAAAGCACTTTTGTACCACTACCAGTAGCTTCCCGAGTACTAGTAGCATTCAGGGAGCAATGACAGGGAATGGCTTATTCATCCTGTGTGTTTCTGTCATTGATCATACTTAGAGATTGAATCCTGTTTTAAAAACAGCTATATTTCCTCACTGACTATTTGCCCAGAAAAACAGACGTCTGAATGAAAAAAGCCGAGAGGGAAGGTGGGATGTGTTTGTAGCCTTTAAATTTTTTACTGGATTTCAAGTAGGAAATTCTATGGTGCTACATGTCAGGGAAATCCAGGAGTTTCTGCACAGCACCTGCTGGTTGGCTTTGGAGTCCCAGATCCCAGGATGTCATGCAATCTGCTTTCTCCATGTTTTCTGCCATGCCTGAGCTAACACCACTGAATGTTTCATTGTCTGTCACTCTGCAGAAGCCAAGCAACACTGTTTTGCTGGAGTTTTTCAAGCACCTCTTCATGCTTTGGCACATAATTAATTTGAAAGAAACCCTCTTCAGCTTCTTCACTCTCTGCCTACTTCGTTCTCCTCCACAAGTCCCCTTTTGCTGCGTGGCTGCTGAAACTGTGACCCAAAAAAGGCACCTGCTGTTTCTGCAATTGCTGTCTAGCACCCTATCCATCTGTCCACCCATATCTGCCCAGAGAAGCTTGTCGGCTTATCATGTTGTCCACTGGGGGGCAAGGATGGTCTTTGGTCAGCACACAGCATGCAGGGATCCTGCTCTGTGCAAGCACTCCTGAGCAAAACAGCAACATAAAACATATTGACAAAACAGTACTTGAAATAGAAATAGAACTCTGCCACACACAGTCTCAAGAGCTACTTTCCTCTCTCTGTTGTTGTGAGGAGTTTGATCCCTCTGTGCACCACCTCCACCAAATGTCTTCTGCAGCGCACTCAGAGGATCAGTGGCTCTGGGTAATTTCAAGAGTTTTAAGTGCATTCCTTCCTGAATGTGTGTTTTGAATGCAGGCACAGAAGTAACATCTTCCCCTTGATTTTCTTGAGAGTTTGTTATTGCATGTCATACTGTCATGGTTCAACCATGTTACTCACTCTTGGGTGTCTTTCTGGCAATAAAGATATATTTTCCCTCATGAGAGAATGGAGAGTGTTTACTCCTCAGCTCTATATATCTGCTTCACCTTACTCCATCTCTTTCAGGATAAGCCTTTGCTATCAAGACTGAGGAAACATAGTACATTGAACTTTCTGAAACGAGGCAGGAGCAAAAAAATCCTGGGTGTGATGGTTCAAACATGAGGTGACACAACACTTGTGCCATGGTCTTGCTGATGGAAAGAAGGGTTCAGCGGTCCTCACTGCTGAGGCCCTCAGAGACACTTCTTGCTCAAATCTGGAGTTGGCATCCACAACCTGTTTCCCAGAAGACCACTGGTGGTTCCTAGCATGGCAAGATATAGCATATGCCTCTTAATTCTTGAGGGAAAGTACTCAAAATCCCTTGTGTAGGGATATAACACTCCAAACTCCAAATGGGGTAAAATGTAAAATGGATGAGGAAGTGAGAGAACCAGATGGGACAGCCATCCTGCCACCAATCAGTGTGGTCAGCAAAAGGATCTCCAGAACATGGGCTACACCACTGCTCCGGGCATCAAACATCACCTTTCTGTTGACCAGATATTTTGGCCGTCAATTTTGTGGGGAAGTTTTGTCCTGAAAACTGTTTACTCATTGCTCTACCTTGTCTGGAATCAAAGCAAAGAGACTGAGAAAAGTTTCGGGGGATAACCTGACAGGTTCAAAGGGCTTCACAGAAAACAGGACTGTAGGTGCCATGAAATAAAGTTCTTCTTGTCCAGCCTTTGTCTGGAGATCCAACTTCCCTCTTGCCACTCCAGTTCACTTCATTTCAGTCACCTAGAATAGGTAATGCATTATTCCTTCATGTTCATACACAGAGAATGGCCCGGAAGATGCATTCACTGTAATATCTTAGATCAGTTTCCACCTCAGCTTTGTTTAAAAAATAATTGCAGTTTCAGATTAAGCCAAGCTTTGCTTTTGTCCTGAGTACAGACTTCAGACCAATCTAAGTTACATGTAAGCTATTTCTAAAGCTGGTTTTGAACTTTCCAATAAGAAAAAGGCCTGTCGTTTGGATACAGACCTGTGTCACTGTATCTAGCTCAATATGAACTCAAATGATCACTAATATCTTGAATTTAAAACATATTTTATTCTTCTTGAATTTAAAAACAGTGGAACAAAGGGTCTGTTCATAGCTGCCGTTAGGTAAGAAGGGATCAAAATGTGCTAAAACTGAGTTTCTCTAGCACTCTCTCAGAGCCTTTAGGTTTTATCACTTAGTAAAAATTTGGGATATTAGCAAAAACAGATTCACACTATTGCTCCAGGCAATTAAGGAATTATTATAATGTTTTCCCACTTTTTGAAGTATCTTGAGCCATATGTAATTCACTGTAGTTCTAATAACATCTGTCATTTCCTTGGGAATACTTCACTTGTCAGAAATTAAAATGCATTACCACTAATGAGACATTCTGATTTCAGATTGTCATTTCCGATTCTAAATATAAAAGTAATTACCAGCACATATGACCCCCCCCAACTGAACAATTTTATCATCATTCCCAGAAGTAACATCAATACTTTTGTTGTTTCTTGTAAAAGAAAAGCCTTTACCATAATGGCCCCCTGGTAGTCAAGTGGAAGCCACTACATAGATCTAGCAACATTTTCTACCTAAAAGAGTAAGAAATAAATACAAAAGGACAGTTATTTAAGTTCTTATGTACAGTTACATAAGGCAGTTTTTGTTTGCAAAAAAATACCTGAAATATGCAGCTGAGTCTCTGAAAACTGCAGCAGCAGCAGGCAATGAAGTTTGTGCTACTTGTAAATCTCAATAAATGAAATATCCTTTCTTTTCATCATACCAATATCCCATTTTGCAAACTATACAGCTGTTCATGAGAGGCCTTTTAAATATAAGTAGCAGATTCATAAACAAGCTGGATTTCAGGGATAATTTTGCCAAATGCAAACCTGATATTCCTCTCCTGCAAAACCTCTCCTGTTTCAGCAGACCCTTTACAGTAGGCAAACATTTCTGTTAACATCATCATCCATCTTATGATTTGTCCCTGTCAACCCTGTATGCTCCATATTGGGTATCCTGTGTTTGATATAGAATAAAAGATATCTAAGAAGGGAGTCAACAAGTAAACAGACGTATAGACTTTCCCTTTATCTGGCACTCATAGCTAAAATTATCTAAATAATTGCTGCATTCTTATACAACCTGTTCCTATTCTGCAATTGCATTGAGTATCTCTGCACATCTGTACATTATAACACACCTCTGTATAGCCCTTTCCATGTTTTATAGATTGTATTTTTAGATGAGTATTAGTAAATATATTAATAATGGTGATAAAATAAGTAAGAACATTTCTTTATTACTTACTACTTGGTACTGAGAAACTGTATTTTGAACAAACTGTTCTGGTTTATTCTAATAGGAATGTTTTTCCTATAAGGCATTCTACTGGATGTCTGATTAGATCTCTATTGAGATACTATGTCCCCTTTTCCCATTTGGTGCCCATGTGAAAGACAAGAGAACTTGGTGGATTTTTGCCCTAATTCTCTGTTTCCTGAGGATAAAATCCTTCCATGAGAGGAAGGATCTTTTAGGATCATCAAATCTAGTTTTCTGCTATCTCTATTAGCCATGTCATACACATTTTTCCACAAAGAGACAAGTACACAAGTTTATTTTTTACTCTTATCAGTAATCAGCTATTGGTTAGGAACATTGGGTTCATTCCAACTTTGAAATTATTCTTGTCCTTGTTTATTTCCAGTTGTTCTTTTATCAGCATTAGGCCAGTTAAATGCAGCGAGGTCCTTTGGTTAGCTGCCAGAGAGCGGGTTTTCCTTTCTTCTGATTCTCCTCTCCCTCTTGCCCTCATTCTTACTCCTCTTCAGAAAGGACGGATCATCCACAGCTGTGTTCACTGTTTTGGATGGGAACTTACCAGTGGTTCACAGAGGGTGAATAAGACTTTTCCAGTTTCTGCTGGAAGTACTCTGTTTGATCCAGCCACAGGCCCCTTGTTGGCCTTCCCACGGTTGCGTCACAACCTGCTCACTCTGCAGCTGTTTAGTACAACATGGTCTTGTTCCCTTCCTTGTTTCCAGCTGATGGACTCCAGCTTACAGCACAAATTTTAGCTACTTAGCAACCTTGTAATTTTGACTTCTACAATGTCATTATTTCTTTATTATGTCCAGATTTAAGGTCATCCTTTTGTTCCTGTACTGTTCCTACCTCCCAGCTGTTACCACCAAGAGCTTATCAGCATGTTTTTGCTTTTCCTGCCAAATGCTAAGACTTTCTGAGTCCCACATCCAGTACCCAAGGAATTCAGTTTGCCTTTTTCCTCCTATTGATTAGTTCCTCTCCACTTGCAATCTGCTTATCAGGCATTTCCTTAGCTATCATACGCTAACACATGAAACTTCAGCCCAACTAAACATTTTCAGTGAGGAAATGTTTTACTTAAGTCCAGAGAGACTGGAGCTATTTCACTCCCCTTTTATAAAAAATTAATTGAATCATGAGATATAAGTATTGGGTTAGACTGACACAATCTACTGTCAGGAGATGGCAAACCTATGTTGTGTTTTATACTATTCCCCATCTAGTTCCTTGCCTTTAATTATTCTTTTAGAATTCAGTGATGAATATTGTTTAAGTGTCTAGTTTGACTGCGTTCAGCAATTGAATTCAAATTTGGTTATGGGAATTGGCATATTTTATCATCAAGTTAAAAATTACTGCGTTCAGCTGAAAATACAGTCATGTTTAATAATTTGTAAAGCTATATTTCTGTTATGTAATATGTCATTTTGGGCATCTATCCTGCTGAAGAAAGTTTTCTTATTTGTGCTATTTTTCTGCAGTCATAAACTTCTTGATTTTCAAATTGCCTTTTTGATTGTTGCTGTTGATCTATTCTTTCATTTTTATCTGATCAGTCTAAAGAATGTCTGTTTCTTTATACAGCGAAAATCCAGGAAAATTTTGTCACACTGTTATTTCCATGGTTCTTCATTCTACACCTGAGAAGGTATTTTCCTCATTCATATTGCAATTCTTAAAATGTTTTTAATTTGGAGAAGTACTCAAATAATTATCTACTCAAATACACCCGCACAAGCAAGTATAGATAAAAAACCTGGAGAAAAAAAAGAAAAAATATGTGTGTGAAATAATTGTGAATCACACAGTACAACAGTAAATTTGTTTTGTTAAAACTAGCAGAAAAAGCCTTTCTCATTGCCATTCTTACTAGTAACTCTATAATCACCTTATGTGTTTAACTTCACATATGAGAACTAGGGAATTTGTCCTAGTTGCAAGGTCTAAGAGAAACAAGACATACAAAGGAAGAAGGTGGAGATTTTCAAGGCAGGATGTTGCCAGGGTTACAGGAATTTGCTCTCGCAATCCTCTCCACTGCGCTTGAACTATCCCAGGGCTGTTTCCTGGGCCCACACACTGAAATAAGTGCATACACCCAGATCTTGAGAATGTCATTTATAGATGATAGAAAATAAAATACGCTGTTTTCAACACTGCTTTTGGTTCATTCTCTTCTTTATTCCTTATCAAATCAAATATTCCATGTGGGGGGAAAAAAAACAACCAAACAAAAAAACCCACAGAAAACCCAAACCAGAATGAGGTGACCTTGTTTTGAAGAAGTTAATTGAATTTCAAGAAGTTTCGATACTATTTCCAGAATGGCATCATTTGAGCATAGTCTTAATATTTTATACTGGACTTCATAATGCTGCTGAAGAGTTCCAGAAAAGCAAACCAATTTTTTAAGTGTGTATTGACTCATATTTCACTTTATCAGCATCCAATCAAAACAAAATATTTGTTACAAAACAGCACACTGTAAAACCCCTTTAGAGAAATACAAATTATAAACTTCAAAACACGTAAACCAGCAGATTTCCTGAGGTTGTTCCTTACCTGGGCTAATGCCACACGTCTCTGTCCCCTGTGACATTTGTTACCAGTGGGCATCATGGTCATTGTCATGTCCCCAATCCTGCCCAGCCCTGCCTCCTGTGTGAACCTCAAACTCACACTGCAGCAGTGTCTCTGCTGCTGCCAGACGGATTCAGGACCTGACTCACTACCTTGCCTCCTCTGGGACTCCTGGTGGATCCTGCCACTGCCACCAACCCACGCCTGGTCAGATCCCGTGGGATAGAGCCTCACTGGAGAGGGCAAACCCAACCTGACCTCCAAAAGCAGGAGGACTGGCATTTCTGTGCAAAGAAAGTGCAAGTCCTGTGGAAGTTGTGATGAGAATGAGTCTTACTCACTCTTTGGTCCTTCTAGACAGCTCTGGTTTTCCAGGTTGACAATCAGTGCAACCAGGCACAGCCTGGCTGAAGCCTCGTACAGGTCTTCTGTTGGACTGTCCTTTGAGCAAGAAGGATTATGGTAGCATATGCAGTAGGTAGTTTTGCAAGCCAGTGGAGAGTTTTCTTCTGCCTGGGAAAGTGCTTCTGACAGATTACAACCACCATACCATAGCAGCTACCAGTTGCTCTCTCCGAGCTTCCCTGAGAATCTACAGGACCCAGGGGAAGCCAGCAATATGTGAAACTTGATTTCACCTCAGAAATATTCAAGTAACTCTCCGAATCCTGATTGCTACAGATTCTAACACAGGGTATTAGAAACTAACCTGCTTCTCGGTACCCTGAAAAGAATCCCTTTCCTCCGATCATGCTTCCAATTCTAGTCTTTGCTTTGTTTTTCATGGCCAGTCACTAATTATCCCACTGATTGATGCAAAAAGCTGTGAGGACAGGTTGCTTTTGACATCACAATTATTTTTTTAAAAAAAATCTTCATTAAGGAAAGCTGGAGATGTGGTTTCTCAGAGGGCTATATGGATAGAACCAAAAGACTTGTTAGACCCATAAGTAAAGTTGAACGAATGAAACCAGAATGAACTCATGCACTATATTTTCATTAATAAAATGCACCCCAGCAAAGGATTAACGTTATCTGAGCACATCTCACCTGGGTTTTTGTGAGAACACTTAGTGCACTGCCCAGCACATCTTAGGCTTTAAAGGACTCACACAGAATGGGGGCAGGAAAGGGTTTGGCCTGCTAAGAGCCACTTTGCCATTGTGACTGTAGTACGGTGTTACACAAATGTAATAACAACAGTCCCAGCGTTGCTCGGGCATGTTCATACAAACGAAATGCAGAGCATTCAGAACAGATGCATTACGCCCTGCCTTGCATCACAGCCCAGCTGCCTTTTGCGCAACCTGCTCCAGAGCCTCTGAATTCCTGACTCCACAAGCAACTCCTAATGCTCAGCAGCAGAGCAGAAGGGCAGAAGGCAAGTTGTGCTTTCCCATCCTGCCCCTACAGTCAGCTCTCCTGGCTCCCAGCCCTGCCTTATTGCAGAGCAGGGTTCCAGTGGGCGTAGAGGAGGGTCTCCGAATCCCTGGAGGAGGAGATGAGGTAGAAGTTTATGCTTTAGTGAAGAGCTGGGGCAGGAGAATAGAACTCATTGTATGACCTTGAATAGCAATGTTCACTGTGGAGACACATCCCAGGCTCATCACCTCTCCTTTGTTCCTGTTCCAGCTGAGCACTCAATGTACCAATTCTCTCCTAATCAGCATCACCCTTTGTGAGCAACACAGGAAGTTTCCCATTTTCTAGATACATCAAAATACTACCTTGATTGAATCTCCTCCCCGTAGAGGCACAGAGAGAGAAAGACCTTTTTTCACCTCTGCCCCTACACTGAGCCCCTTAGTGCAGCATTATTGACAATACTCAGAAACTGCCTCCAGAAGTGAAAAACAGGGCAATCAAGAATAGCATAAAATCTATGCTGTTGCTGCTTTAAAATGTCCTTTAACTGACAGCTCTTAAACCCAGCATCAGATAAGAGGCACGTCCAGGCACTGAATGACTTAAGATGTAGTGTGACAAGGTTACAAAACCTAGGCTTTTCAATCTCATTTGTTCTAAAGTTTATCTCCATAGTCTTGGACTCACTAAGTAGCTGCAAACACCCACTGAAGACAGTTGGTCTTCTTGAAATGAGGGTCTAGTACTGTGACTATCAGCACTAGAAGCACTATGGCAAAAATACGCTAATTGGATAAGGGCAGTGTATGCCTGCAAGACAATAAATATACCTATGCAAGCAGTTCCCACTGGAAGTGCTGAAAATCATACAACATGGTTACTTAAACACTTGGCTTAGCTACTGCAAAGAGACAACATTCAGATACAAAAAGACAGTAGCAGTTTGTGGGAACTTTATTCCATGGTCTAACGATCCTTGGGGCAGCATTAGAGAAGCTGTGCACGAAACAAGAAAACAGACAAGTAAGCAGTGGTCCTGGCAAATAGCATAGCCATTTATTCTAATTAACTAAACTTAATTACAGGAGTCAGACCAACCGTCTTTCTATAACCAGCCAACAAAATCAATACCAAAGATTAGTCACAGCAAATGTAGTAGTGCTGCCTGTTAGGAAGGTGGCTGGACATTTCCTATTGAAAGATCTGCTTTTGCACTAATTATTCGTTGCAAAACTTCATCTGTCTGAACTGAAATTATCCATATGTGATATCTAATTTTGACTGATTCTTCCAGAATATTGCAGCAAGAAGAGTAGTATAACCATTTCCAAGAATGAAAGCAGTGAACAGGATACTGCTTGGCCATGTAACTTTCCAGGACCTTTCTTTTCACCCTTTGCTTTGGAGAAAGAATTTGAAATGAAGTAGAAACTGGAAGCTAGCATCAGGAGCTGCAATTGTGCTACCCATAGGATCTAGCCAAACTCAGCTAAACTTCACCATCCTCAGACACTCCACAGATACTCCAGAGTCTTCCATAGCTGCGATGCCCAGAGGTCCAGCCCTCCCTTGAGGGCAGTGCACCCATGTCCCTCACTGACACAACCCAGAAAACAGTTCAGTGTGCAGGAGCACTGGGAAACTCCCTTGAAGAGCTGCTTTGAGTCATTCTGGCCCTACCTGGATAAACAAAGAATTTGTACCTTAGGTAGCACGCAAGCAATCTAAGGGAGGCACAAGTTCTTTATGAATAAGGGATGCAAACAAAAATAACAAGAAAGAAAAAGACTGGCCAGGTACAGCAGATACAGTCCTAAGCCTGGGGCAGGAAGAATAGGAGGCTGTGGCAGAGGAGCAAAAGGATCAGAACCTCAAGAACTGGGTCCACGGGAACTTCATGAGGTTTAACAGGGCCAAGTGCAAGGTGCTGCACCTGGATCAGGGCAACCTCTGGTGTCAAAAGGAAAGCTGGGCATGACCCAGCCATGTGAGCTCCCAGCCTAGAAAACCAGTTTTATCCTGGGCTGCATCAAAAGCAGTGTGGCCAGCAGGTTGAGGCAGGGGATTCTACCCCTCAACTCCACTCTCATGAGACCCACCTGGAGTGCTGCACTCAGCTGTGGGGTCCCTGACATAGGAAGGACATGGACTTGCTGCAGTGAGTCCAGAGGAAACCACAAAGATGATCACAGGGCTGGAGCACCTCTCCTATGAAGACAAGCTGAGAAAGTTGGGGTTGTTTAGCCTGGAGAAGAGAATGCTCTGGAGAGACCTTATAGCACCGTCCAGTATCTAAAGTGGGCTACAAGAGAGCTGGAGAGGGACTTTTCTCAAGTACATGTAGTGATAGGACTAGGGGTAATGGCTTTAAAGTGAATGAGGGTAGGTTTAGATTAGATATTAGGAAGAAATTCCTGACTGTGAAGGTGATGAGGCACTGGAACGGGTTGCCAAGAGAGATGGTGGATGCCCCATCCCTGCTAACATACAAGATCAGGCTGAACAGGGCTCTGAGCAATCCAATCTAGTTGAAGATGTCCGTGCTCACTGTAGAGGGGTTTGATCTAGATGACCTTTAAAGGTCTTTTCTAACTCAAACTATTTTAAGATTTGATGTTGAGACAAGCACCCAGGTGGTGGCCCAAGTCCATATTTTGCGGAGGCTCACACACATATCAGTGTCCTCTCCAACGTGGAGAAAGTTCCCTGGGGGCAAGCCAGACAGAAACTTCAGTGCAGTCCAAGACACGCCGACTCAGAGTAATGAGGAAGGCCAGGAAGAGGGGAGGAAGGAGGACTGGAAGGAAGCAGACAATACAGCACACAACTAGCCAGGAGAGAATATTTCTGTGAGTGACAGAAAAAAAATGATGAATATTTCTTATAAAAGCAAAGTTCTAATCAGTACATAACTAAAAAGACAGTAAGGCAGAATAAGCACATTATTTGTTATTAATCCTCTTCTTCTCCAGCATGTCTGCTGACTGTTCCTGGGCCATAACCAAGCTTTATCCAACCATGCAACAGAGCCATCAATAACTCTGTCACCAAGATGCCTAAGGGAATTCTCTCCTAACCCATTTAAGTCCCAGTGAGCTTAGGAGTAGCCATCAGAGCAGACCTCGATGATCTGTTCTAATGATCTTTTCAGGCCACCGGGGAAGAAATAAAACGGCACATTTTATTATCTGACTTGTTGTGGGTTTGGGCTTGGCTTTTTCATTTCTTATCTGAGAAATTCAACCATCCAAGGACTGTCTTTAAAACCTTTCTACTCACTTCTTTAGGTGGGGACTTCGAAGTGAAATCTAGCCATGGTCATACATACTCTACAGAAATGACTGTCAAACGTTTCTTTATCACCTCCCTGCTGGAGAGCAATACTTCCTGGTTGAAATCAAGAGAATTGATTGGAGTTCTTCTTAATAAGTCCTGTACTAGACGCTAGGTTGGTTTAATATTCACTAGAAGGCAGTCTGACCCTGAGATTAGCTCAGTTGGTTAGAGCATGGTGCTAACAACACCAAAGGTTGTGGGTTTGACCCCCATATGGGCCATTCACTTAAGAGTTGGACTCAATGATCCTTGTGGGTCAGAATATTCTGTGATTCTGAAGTTTAAGCTGCACTAGCTTATTCTGCTGAAAGGTGGACAAAAAGGCCTCATATTTCATCCACCTGGGGGAGCAATCACTTCTGAAATCATCACAGGTATTCCAGCAGGAGTCATCTGTCTCCAACCTATACTTAGGTAGTGCAAGTGCTGAGCACAAAGTTTATGTCCCACAGAATCTCTTTGCTGTCAAAATTTAGTCCCTGTAACATTGAAAAAGAAAAATGAGGAAAAAACAAGTGCTGCTGTGTTTCAGTAGTTGTCAAACATTCCGGCTGGAGACCAATAGATGAACAAAGTAATCTCCACTCTTCCTTCATATTAGCGTTCCCTATAGTGTCTGTCTGCTATGGGAGAAGGCCAGCCTACTCCCTTTGTCTCCTGTGAATCTGTATTCTGAAAATGCATGAAAAAAAACCAAACAAAGGCAATTCAAACATGAATTAAGTCACACTTTGAAAAAAAAGTAACATAAATTTGATTGAACAAAAAAGGCCAGACACAGGGAAAGCATTAGAATGTGGCACACGGACAGGAACTCTCTCTCTGAGTTTCATCTCAAAATAATTTGACTTTAGTATTCTTAAAAAGCAGGTGTCGTTGTACAATACTGAATCAGACATGCAGAGCTGTGACTGACAAGAAGATCAGCCATCAGTCCGACCTGGCATTTCTGCTATTTTGCTTCATCAGATAGAGCCAGTGATGTGTCTGCTACCTGTCTATAGCAGTCATGGAGACAGGCATTTTAAGTATTGTGTGGTTTCCCTTCAGCTTCCCTATCCACACTGGCAAAGGAGCTATGAAATAACTGGAAACACTCTTAGTATTACAATTCTTTCTTCACAAAATAGGTTCCAAAACTGAAATCTTGTTTCAATCTATGCTAGCTATCAGACAACCTGATTTTTTCAGGGCAGCTTTTGAACTGATTCATGTCTTGTGGGAAAGCCATGGTGCAAGGACCATTTCCCAGACACCTTTAGAAAACTGTCTCTGTGGTTCCAGACAAGGTAAAGGACTAATCCCATTTCAGGCAAGTATAAGGAGAGGGAGAGGAGAACAGAAGCCCACTGTCCTCTCTTCATCTCAAGTCACAACATTTAATGGTATCAGCAGTGGTCAAGCCTGCCTGGAAGCCCCTCAGAGAAGTTGTTACATGGCAAAGAAGGAAACTAAGGTGGCAAAAGCCCAGGCAAGCATCTGAGCACACCTGTGATCTTCACCCCTTGGCAGGCATGCCTGGATTTAGAGAGCGTATGGGCCACCCTAAGGAGACCTCAGCAAGAAGCATTAACAACCCTTTTTTCCCTGCACTAGTCCATTAGAGATTTACTGCCAATTTTTTTATTTGGGACATTGTTATAACACTTTGATACAAGAAAATAATCACTGATGGGAGCTAGTAATCATCTGTTACAGAGATCACAGGAAAAGGAAGAAATGATAAAACATTGGCTATGGCACAGCCCACTACCTTGTTGCCTTCTGGTGCTCAAATTCTCCTCAGCCCCAATTTCTTTTTATTTTACTTACTGCAACTCATCCCTCTGTGGCTTTCTATGGTTTCTGATCCCTTGCATCTGAAAGGCATGTATTATACCTCAGAACTGCCTCAGGCTTTTTCCCAATGAACAATAGCCAGACAAAAAAAGAGAATTACAACAAATTGCCAACTTTTTAAAGTCAGGGCATGACCTTATCCTCTGGCTTATCATACTTCCAGCTCCAAATATCTCTAATTCATGTAAGCATCAAATAGAGACAGACCATTCTTGTTTTATACAATGTGTCTTCCTGGTCTTATTCCAACATGCATTTGTTGTCATCATTGTAGAAATAGAACATGCAGTTGTTCATAATAAGAACATGATGCTTTAGCAGAAAAAAGCCCCCTGGGGCTCATATGTCTCTGTTCCCTCTAGTCCTAGTCTCTTCCTTTCATCCTTGGAATGAGAATACAGACAATATTGCTGCTTGAAGGGCACTACAACCCTACCTTTTCAAATCCCAGGTTGCTGAACTGCTTCCCAGTTAATGCCATAAGAAGTCCTTCCTCGCAACCGTCTTGACGCGCAGGGTTTGCTGGTGACAGGACAGGCCTGTGCTCTTCCCCATCCCCTGGAAGCCAGTGAACAAAACCAGTGCAAAGATTTGGATATCTGGGCAGCACATGCTCTTTAACCCTGAACCATATGAATAACGACAAAGTTTAAACACCAATGCTCTCATGGCCTCAGACCTATGGCATCATGAGCTCTTTCCCTTCAAGAAACTGCATTAGTGCTTCTGTGACTCTCATGGCCAAGGCCAGCCTTGATCTAAAGACACAGCAATTGTTTTGGTGACATCCATGCCCAGATTTTCAGTGTGTTGAAATCTTTGAAATATCTGGTACCATTTACATTGAAGAGGAGATATGGCCTCTTAATGTGTGTATCATAATGAGACTAAAGAAAGTCTAATGAAATCCATGCTGGGATATTTCATTATCTTGCAGGCAATAAAGACATCAAAACAAAGCCATTCATTTTCTTTACTATTAGGGAAGCAAACAAGTGATCTATATCATTTAGATTATCTCATTGTCCTCCCTGGTCAAAAATGATAGCAGCATAATGAACATTAAAAAATGTGTATTATTCACTTGTTTGTTTCCACAGTAAGAAAGCAGTACCCTAGAAGGAAAAATAAGCTTGAGGGCTCAGCTGCATAAAAATTGTCTATTTTACAGCTCATTGCATTGTTAAGTAACATTACAGTGTAATTTGGCCTTTGGGGTATAGTTTTACAAAGGGTAGACTAGCACTCGCATCTTTTTTAATATTCTTTTCCCCCAAATGCATTACACATAACCAAATTCAATATTTGGATTTTCAAATCTGCACTAAATGGAAATGACTATGAGCATACATGACAGTAGGCTGCTTCTGGACTCCAATTCTGAAAACATAATTGTTTCTAAAGTGATATATTAAACACTTCAGAATTGCTCATCTCTATTGTCTATCTTGTTAAAACACATTATAAGGTCTTTATTATAAGAGCTCTGTCACAATGACATGCCATAAGGCTGTGATCATAATAAGAGATTTGGGATGTTAAAAAATACCATGATGATAATAATTTTTGTCCTGTTTCATAAGAAAAAAATTACTTCAGTCACTGCAGCATTTTTCCCAATCTCTTCCTCAGTCTGTCAGTTCTCATAGTTTCCAAGAAATTCTCAAACAAGTGTAACAAAGAACCATTGGGTGTCAGAAATGTTAAGTTTCCCCAACCATTGTGGAAATAGGCAGAAATACCAGGGTAAAATGCAGTTATGACTGTCAAAAGGCACCAAGGAGTCAGACAAGTGCATCAGCTAGGGACAGGCTGGGCTGACCTGCACTGCTACCAAGGCAAGCCTTGGCAGGAGCACTTCTGGCCTGAAGTCACAGACAACTGCTCTGCTCTCACCCCTCATCTCTGATGGTAATGAGAATGCTCAAACAGGGCACACCACGCTCCAAAACACACACCTTCCACAGCTGCCTGTAACACTTGGGACAAGTAAGAACTGCACATTAGCTGCTGCAATGTCTATTAGACATGATCTGCCTAAGCAGCAGAAGAAAATATATCATGGAGGTACTGTCACAGGTTTTACCTTCCTGCTCCTCCTTTGCTTTCCCTTGTACTTACTGCAAGACAAATTATATATATGCAACTTCTATTTCTGCTTTATTCTTTCATATAAATATCTGATAACACTGCATTGAATTATTAAGCTATACCAGCTTGTAAGGACCTGCTTTTCAAGTGACCCTCTAAAAAAGGTCAAGGGGAGTACCTGTGGCCAACCATCATATCCTAACACGCAAAATGTGTCTGTTCTGAGACAGATATCTCTCAGCTTTCTAAGCTTCAAACAGAGAGGGCAGGGGGATCTTTACCACAGCAGATTCCCCATTGGTTGCATGTTAAAGACACTCAGTACGGACACTGTGTTTAATGACGATTACACTAGAAGTAGAGTAAGGCAGCTGTGGAGTCGGTTTATCCAGTATTTGTACTCAACAAAGCTGGTATTTTACACCTAGGGAATGCCTTTTCACAGTTTCTGTGGCATTTTTATTTCAATTAAGCCAGAATGAGATTCTAGTCTCCTTGGCTGCGGGAAGTAAACTGAAGCCAAAATATATTGCTTAGAGGCAGCAACTGAAATCAAAGGGAAATTCAGCAGAATGTGTCATTACGATATTGCCCATCTCTAGGTGACTAAATACAACAGTATATAAAAGAGCAGAAGCATATATTTCACTTTCAGTCTGGATTCTCCTACAAATAAATAGCAAAAAACCCCCTGTTGGTAGTAAGGACAACTAGACTCTGTGAAAGCAAGAATGTTGTAGGTTCCCCCAATAAGAAATTGCCCTACAAATAATATGAGTGGCAGGTATCTTTTTTAAAAATGTTCACGCGTAGTAAGATTTTTTTATTTAATAGAATAAATTAAAACTAGGAAAGAAATAGTGATATTTCACGTCATGAGGGGAGGGGAAATTCTGGATTATGTTCCGGAATTGGATTCTTAATAAACAAATTAGTTATTAGTTATTAATTAGTTAATAGTTATTAATTCAAGCAACTAAAATGGTTATCCTGTGGTAGCACCTCAGTCCTGTATTACTAAATACATAGGAGGTCTTTCACCAAAGTTTGGCTTTCTTTACCATAATACACAAATCTTTACTTGTAAGTTGGCAGTAGAAGATCCTTTGTGGTAATTTAGCTATAAAGCAATTAAGTTCTTAATGCACTGCAGCATAAATTTTCCCTACCATTTTCAGTTTAGCTGAAAAGAGAGCACCAAACGTTGCCTTTGGGCATCTGGAGGACTTCAGGTGTGCTCAGGTGTCCAAAAAGGCCAATGGCATCCTGGCCATTGTATCAGAAACAGTGTGGCCAGCAGCACCAGGGCAGTGACTGGCCCTCTGTACTTGGTTCTGGTGAGGCCGCACTTTGTGTCCAGTTTTGGGTCCCTGGCTGTAAGACAGACATCAAGGTGCTGGAGCAAGTCCAAAAAAGGGCAATGGAGCTACTCCAGCACCTGGAGCCCCTCCTCCCCCTCCCCTTCACTGACCTTGGTGTCTGCAGAGTTGGAACCAGCTGGCATTGGCTCTATCCCAGCTGGCATTGGCTCTGTCAGACATGGGAGAAGCATCTGCCAACTTCTCACAGAAGCCACACCTGTAGCCATTCCGTATCAAAACCTTTTCCCACAAACCCAACACACACAAATGAGAAACTGATGATAAAAATATTTATGCTTTTTTACATACTTCTGTACCTAAACACCTTTAAAAACCTGAATACTACTTTAAAGGATAAAACCCAGGTAACAGAGCATCACACCCTAGAGAAGAAAGAGACAAATACAGCAGAAAAATGATGCTAAATTGATACCGGAATGTTGTCAGAGCAATGATGGACCAAGGGTAAAATGGGGCAGGATTTGTGGGGAATATCATTTTTGTTAGATCGAGAGACATTGCTTGGAAAAAAAAAATAAATTTCAGGTAAATAAGCTCTCTGTCAGATGACCCTAAGCTTGTCAAAACCCTTCTAAGTATTTTGATTTCATGAAAACTGTTGCATCCGCCTTCAAGTTTGCTCCTCCTCTCTTAACTTCACAGCCAAAGTGTTAACCTGTGTCAAGGAGTCAGCAAAGCAGAGGGTATTAATTCAGATAGCAGCAGACAGTTGTTCTTTTATCAGGTTCATGTTCCTGAACACTACTAAAACATTACCAGAATTTTTTAAGTCTCTACAGTAGAAACAAAAATGACAAAAATTAGCAGCCTTGTAAATGAAGGCTCCTTACTGCTAAAGAACAAAGCACGCAGGCTGGGTAGCAGTCTTTTACCTTTTTTACACTCACATATTCCTTTGCCTCACACAGTGAGATAACCAACTGATGTTGAACATTATCTTGGAAAAACCAGTTTCAGAGAAGTGTCAAAGGCATGTTTTATTTTGTATCTAGATTTTTATTTTACACAGTCATATTTTAATCTATGCTCTTAATTAAACTTTTACATTTGCATCACTGAAACATTAAATGTTAAAAGTACATGAGCGTGAACTTTGTGTGATTCCTCTGACGTGCCCTAGTAAGCTTTCTGTCAAAAGTCTCAACTAAAGCAATCCCAGGAGTTCTTCTACACACTTCTCAAATTAACAAGCAATCATGTCTTTGTTCCCCAGTGAGCTCAGAGCTGCTTTCCCTAAGTAAAAAGCAGATCATTACATGTATAATCTCATTCCTAATTCACTTAGTTATGTGAGAAGCAAGACTCCTAATTCACGCCCCCCAGGAGGTCTGATTCTCTCCTGCTCACAATATTGTGCTGCTATCTAACTTCACATAGCCACGAGTGCTTTGTATCTTCAGTGAGCTGGAGAGAAATATTTGTTGGTCAAACCCTTTCTTTCTTAAAGTCTGTGTAAAACTGAAAGGAGATGCTGCCAAGAGTGGTACCCCTGTAAGTCTGTATACACAAGTCTGGCAATAATAATGATAGCATACACAGATACAACTCTAAATTGGGAACCTGCTCTGTGCTATAAACTAGTACTGACCAACCGTTGTAAAAGATGCCACATTATGCTCCCAAGACTAAACACAGGGGAAGTACATTAGCCAGCCACGAGCCTTAGAAGTTTAGGTTTTCATTGTTCAAAATATTGGATGCCTTTTCCATTTCTCAAACCTTGAGACTCAACCAAGGCATATTATTAGGCAGGTAAAAGTTCAGGCTCTTCCACACACTGGAACTTTGCTCAGAACAGTTTTCTTTTATGTGTACAAGCTTCTTTCTATCCCTTTTTGGAATAAACTAAATTAAAATCCTGGGTAGGACAGATGAATGAGTAGCTCATCCAGCACAGGAAAACGTAATAAGCTATTGCCTGAGGCTGGCATAAGAAAAAGCTGGCACAGGCTCTTATGTGCCAGCAGGGACAATAAGTGGATGGACAAAGCAACGATGCAGCAAGTTCCAGCCATAGGAGAGAAAAAAGAGGTGAGGTGCCATCACTCTTTCCTGTTCAGCTTGTGCCACCCCAGAGAACAGGGTTCAAGACTTACTTGGCCAAAAAGAGAAAGCCTATTAATTATGGCACTGGCACGGTTTCTGTCTTTTATTCTTAAATTCATATACAGTCCAAAGACATGGGCTCAGGTGCTCTCCCTTCCTCCCTCCTAAGGAACCTCCTGTTGCCTCACCTACAGAATCATATCCTTGCTGTTTCTCCAACACAGGACGAGTGGGTGTTTTTGCAGATTTTCCTAATGTTATGACAGCAATGAACACTGGCACTGAGAACTGGCTTTAACCTTGTGGAGTGGGCAGCCCCCAAAGGAGAGGGGGCCTGGCTGCCTCTGAAACTCAGAAGGAAACTAATCACATCTCCTACATCCTGGGGGAGTGCTCTGGGAAATGGACTATTATTCCACAAGGGAGGGAGTGAGGCACATTCCACATGACAGCAGATTCTACTGCTGCTGCTGCTGCTGCATGGAACTGGTCCCAGTCAACAGCAGTCAGAGATGCTGAAGAGACGCTGGGACAGGGTCCTGCTGGGCTTCGGCAAAAAAGGGTGAGGCTTTGACTAACATGGGTTTGACTAAGATGGGTTTGAGGCCCTAGGGAACTGTGAATGTTGTACTCTGGGGAAGCTTCAGCTGTCCAGGGGTGAGCCTGCTTATCTGAGTCCTCCCAAAACATGGAGCCAGCTACATCTAGCTGATTAGTAATGGTGAGACGATGGTAATGACTCATCCCCACTTCAGCACCTACATATGATGAATAGAATCATCTGACCAAACATCGGTATCTGAGCCGTTTGGGCCAGGCTCTTCTTTCAGGTTCATGTCAAGAAGGAAGCGTTATTCATCCGATTTACTAAGGATGACTGAAAAGCACCTGGTCCTTCTGCTGAGTGCAAAAGCAGCCTGTGGTGAGTCACTCACATATAGGCATCAATGTCTAAGGTGATACTGTGCAGGTGCTTATATAAGCACTGTTTTAAGACAAGGACTACCTGTGATGCTGTGTTTTGCATAATGTCCCATCACTCAAGTACAACGCTTAACAAGCTCAAAGAAGACCCAGATCCAGGGTGAGTTGAGGACTGTGTTGCCTGGTTTCTGGTCTTACAGGGGAATATGTTCTCAGCAACTCAGAACATGGTGTCTGTGTTGAAGCTTGAGGAAGCATTCAGTGAAAAAAAAATAGCTGATAGGAAAGTGAATACAACATCCCTACAGGATAGGAACCATTTTTGGGTGCCACAGAACACTCGATGGTTTGACAGCTTTCTATTGGCAAACACACAATGTTGGAGGCATCCACAGCAGTGTCCTTCTCCAGGTGATTTCAGAACTGAATCACACCAGCTTTTGGAATGCATCTTCAGTTTTATTTCCTCACAAAGGATCTGAGGTCTGGTGTCCAACAGCTACTGTGGGAAACTGATCACATGTAGTGAATGGAGAGGGTTTGCTCCAAAACTACAGTGTTTCTCCAAACTGCTAATTTATGCTTAGACGATGAGGAGCATGTTCTAAATGTAGCAAAAGTGATACTCAAGCTAAAAGACAACTGAGGTAATATTTTTATTTCTCAGATTGACTCTGTGAAATCAGGGGTTTATTGAAGTATTACTGGGTGAGCTTATGTCATGTGGAAGCTCAGAGTAGACTGTCCTAAATATTCCTTTAAATATATGGAGTTTTGGACTATGCTTTATTCAAAGACTTGGGTCGATTCTTAGGCTATCCAAACTATGCAACTGTTAACTTCACTTGCAGCTTCCACCTGTACAGTTTCTTTACAGAGAGCGAGGTCAGAGAGGTAGAAAAGATAGACTTGCCTTTCCAGGAGCACTTATGAAACAGGGAATGTCCACTCTTCAGGCAAAGCTGGTTTTCTAGGCTCCGATCCAAATCTGTGAGAGCATGTTACCAGGAGTCCAGTCAGGCAACCAATTTCCTCAAATGCAGTAGGATGTTACAAGCAGAGAAAATATTCCACGTACAAACAAACCATCAAAGTGTAAAGATTAAAGTACACAGTTTTTACAAGATGAAAGACAGTTTAATAGACATTACTCTAGCAGTGGGTCAGCTAGGTCAGAGCAGGATGTTAAATCCTGCAATCCATGAGGTATTTCAAGGAGCAAAGAACCAGACAGAAGTGAAGATGCCTCACTTGTATAGGAATAAAGACCAACAGAACCAAGTCCACTTCTGTGACCCATGAAAAGTTAATTCACACTAAAAAAAAAAAAAAAAAGTTAAAAAAAAGCTTACAGATAAAATCAAGAGAATCAGCCTGAGATTAGAAAATCAACATTTCTGGAATTGCTACTCAGAGTGAATTTCCAGTTGAGGCAACAAACACATTTTCTTTGGACATACAATAGATGCTTATGTAAATATTCTGAGTCATTTTAGGGGAATTATACAAATATGAACCTCCTATACAATAGAACATATGTAGATTCTTTTCATATAATTATTTAGATGAGTCCTTACTTCATTTCACCCTGTTATCACATGGTAGTTACCAATTCAGATACAGCTGAATACCTGAAAAATCTAGACAGTACTGAGAATGCGACAAATTGAAAAATATCTGAGATACTAAGTTCATAGCCATCAAAAATATAAAGGCTGCTAATTGGGAAAACGGGTGAAATCCTTGAACAAAGTGCTGACCATGTTAACAGTGGGCAGGGTGAAGCGGTAAGTGGAAGTTATCACAAAGCTAACAGCCACTGATTCACTATGCTAGCAGGGAAAAGCCAAGCACTATGTGGGGTAAAATGCTTGAAGCACAGAAATATACCACAACTATCATGTGGATGTCCCAGCAAAGAAGCCTCCTCCATTCTGAATGCAAGGATGTGTTATTTAGTCCTAAGTACAGAAACGATTATGTCGTGTTTACTTCCCATCATGTTGCAGTGAGTGAGTTTCTGCAGGATGCTGGAGGAGGCCATGTGCTCTCCCAAGAGGAACATTAGTCTGATCACCTCCTTGCTCCACCTTGATCCCTTTCTCAGCAGATTTAGTCACCCCATGTATGCAAGCAGTGAAGTTGCAGGAAATGAGCTTCAGCCAGTCCCACACAGGTTTCCACAGCTCCTGTTCATTCCCATGCTTATCTGGCTTCGCTGCCAGCTGTGGCCAACCTGGCTCAGAAGTCCCATATGCTGTAATCACACTTCCTACTGTCACTGACACACATGGAGTTTAGGGACAACCTTTCACTTGCATTGCTATGGTAGCTGTAACACAGCTCCCGTGAGGAGGTTAGCTCAGGTGGGAAAATCACACTCTTACACTTGACCCTCCCTTAACCTCCTCCACATCCTTTTGGGCAGCAAGCCCCTGCCCTTGTGACTGTTGCCAATCTGCCTTTTCTTTCCAGAAGACTTCCTTTAGCTTGGGGCTCCAATTCCTGCTTACACAGAATCTTGCAGAGAACTCAATCTCTACTTTTAAGCTATTGCTCAAAACCTCTGTTTTTTTTCCTGGCAAGCTAGGGCTGAGATGCCTGCAGAGGAATTCAGGAGAAGTATGCCTGAGTCCCATGAATCCTGGGTGGCAGTAAGCCCTCTTCGGTACTACTCTGAATCAACAAAGTCACATTTTTGTCGGATATTACTATGACAACACTTCAGTGGCTTCAGGAAAACAGCAAGCCAGTGCAGGCTCTGGCCCACCCTTCCACAAGCACTCCCTCATGAGGAACAGTCTGTTTGGCTGAGCAAATCCTCCTCAGTGTCTGAAAACTTGGATATATGTATCCATTAGATCCATTAGATTCAACCTCTGCAGGCGTTACACTAGCACATGAAGGTTATCTCTCCAAACTGCTAAATAAGCAAAAGAAACCTCAGCTTTGAGGTAGCAGATGTTAAAATATGTTAGGCAGATGCTGAAGGACCTCACCTGTAAAGCTTACGGTGAAACAGGTACCTGTGCTGTTTACTCTATTTACTAGAAATATTCAGTCAGATACAGCTCTGCACAGCATCAGTTAAGTGCAATACCTACTCCACAGTCCCATCCAAACTTGGATGCTGCTCCCCTTGTTTAAAAACAAGAGAGCTTCTGGTCTAACTCAACCAAGCTACCAAACTTGCTGTGAGGGAAAACATGAATTTAGCTGGTGAATCAGCACAGGACCACCTTCTGGGTAATGCAGGCATAGATTTTAAACGTCATCTTCCAGCACACCCAGCTGACCTTCAGTCAGGTTTTCCCAAAGGGAGCAGTTTAGCTAGTACTAGCTATCTTTAGGCCAGTAAAATCTACAGGCTCAAAGAAGATACCATTATTTTTTTTTTTGATAAAAGACAGTTTCCCATGGACAATACAATGGGACATCACTAAATGAACAATTCCCTCCTTGACACCACAGTTCACAATTGGCACAATGATTCTTTACTAGGTATCCAAACGCTTCTGAATAACACCATTTATTGAAAATATTTTGAAAATACATTTGCACATTATAGACAATCTTAGGAAATTCTTCACTTTTCAAAAACCAGTGGCCAGTGTCTCTCACTGGGGAAGACACACAGTTATTCTGTCAATAACTATTTCTAAGGCACGCATTTGTAAACTACTTTAGAAAAGTACTGCCATAGAAATACACTTTATATTTCACTAACATTAAAGCTTCTTTTTGTGAAGAGAAGACTGTGTAACCTGAGATTTCCTAGAGCAATGCAGTTTCAAACTTGATGTTTTACAAAGCTGTAATAAGGGACATGGTGCTTTTTAATTTTGTGCAGATATTTAATTTTTGATGAATTTTAAAAAAGTCATTTTGCCCAAAACCAAAATGAAACACAACACTCAGAATTCAGAATTTCTTTTTATAGGAAAGTGCGTTCCAGGCATCTGGAGCCCATCAGTTACATAGCTCAGGTCCAGCTTCTGTGACAGGTTTGATGATGCCCCACTGCTACTGGGATCCAGCCTTACACTCAGTACAGCACCTCTCACCTTCCTCTTCTATTTCAGCAATTCAGGCTCCAGTCCTGGCTTTGCAGGGCTGCTTGCAGTTGTCATGCAGTGGAAGAACTTGTGATTTCTAAATTGAAACACATCATTGTATTCTACTGGGGAATAAATGCTGTGACAATGGAGTGGTCACTGGATGCAGGAAAGCAAGGGTGAACCTTACTTAATTCACTTTATATTCATTTACTGAAATTAACTGAGCGTTGGAGAGGTGGATCCCAGAAAACACTCCAGGTTTGTGACTGATTCTTCTACAACTTTCACAAAGGTGTTCAATATGATTGTATTTACCTTCTCTCTTACAAAATACAAATACAAAACCAGTTTCTAATATCACTTCTGTAATTTTTTAGGTCAGTATTACCAGACTTTCAGGAGAAATAGAGCAAATGAACTTATGTGGAATCAAATCACTTACACACTTTTTTCACTTTGCTATTGTATCCAACATTAATTATTACAATCAAAAGAGCTGAAAGACAGCAGCGATTTTTCATTTGTACATCCTGAACAGCAACAAAAGTTAAAAAAAAAATATACACAAGCGTAATAGGGAAACAAATCTGAAACAGTTTTTTACTGCTCAAGAATAAGACAATTTTCCCTTAAATGTTTTAGTGCATTCCCTCTCACTCCCAAGAACTAATGCATTTTGTCTCCCTATTCTAAGGCAAACTGAAACCAGTCAAATCTTTCTTCAAATCAAGAACAGCTGTGAACTAGTGAATTAATACATATTCACCTGAGATCACTCTGAAATATAGGACAAGATCAATAATGATTAACAGCTAAGGTGCACAACTGTTTTGTAACTTTTAAAGAGAAACAGCATTTACACAGAACAGTTTTTGCTACAGGACAGTTAAACTGTCATCTGTAACGAGAATTATTGAAAGCAGTAGAGGAGGAGACAGTATGAGAACTGTAAGCAGCTTACTCTTCTACTTTCTTCTATTCAACATTGTCCTGTTCCCAAGTTTCTGTAACATAAAAAGAGGGAGGGGAAGGAAAAATAAATGCAAAAAACCCCAATGATTAAAAATATTTCCTCTGTAACTTAGTTTCTTTCATGTTATGCAATTTTCACTCAAATCTGTTGACTGACTCCGAAGTAGTCCTATGGTAAATACTAAAGTAGATTCATCTCATCTGCTTCAAGCAGCATAAACCCACAAAGCTAAATACAGTTTACATGTGTACCCAGCTCTGATTAATGGGTAGAATTAACCATGAGATAAAAATAAGTAAGCCAATGCTTCTGTCCTTCTATTATATCCAGATTTAGTTATTTAGTCCTTTCTAGAATAATTCTGTTGAATACAATTGGTATCCACTAGTGACACATTCAAACAAAATCAACCTGACTACCGATAACCACTAAAAAGCCTCACAAAAGTACATTCATCCAAGCACTGAACAAGTCAGAGCTGCAACAGTAAACAGAGAACAACCATTCGTAAATTCCACTGAGCAAAGTAAGGACAAAGCTAAAGGGGCTGTCCTGTACTTTGTGCTGGTCTCAAGAAACAGAACCATTGTGATGTTAGGAGGTGGGAAGGATCCAGGCAAGAGTGAAAAGGAACATTTTGCCTACTTATTTCTTGGTCATTTTAGGACATGCACCAGCACTGTATCGATATGTACCAGGTCACGGGATCATTTAACATTCTGTTCTCTGCTCTCGTGATTTCAGGATGGATTATTATTTTTCACATGTGATACATGAGAGGGAAAAAGAAATACATTAAAAATCCCAGAAGAAACCCAGGCTGCAGCTAAGGACTAAGGACAATTTCTAGCATCTCATGCTCCTTCAATCAGAAGACCATCAGACAGAAATGCATCATTCATGTGTAGCCTTAATTGTCTGTTTGGCACAGCTGCTTAATGACTACACCACGTGAGAGGACTGAAATCAGAGGGGAAAGTTGTGTCCTGCTTACAGAAGTGCTCATAAAAATGGAAAAGCATGAATCAGAGTGCCATACCAGCCACAACTCTGATGAATCTGCACAGCAAAAATAGAGTAAGGCTACGTTTCAAATTCAGATCCTGCAGAGATCAGGTGTGTTATAGGAAATACAACCTTCAAACTGAAATGAAATTTATGACTACTATGTTTACAGGTAATAAATAAATGATCCAACACCACTTTGGCAAAGCCCAAGGCAATCAAAGCTATGATTTTATAAAACTTGTCTGTATCTCTATCACTCTGCAGATTAAATCCAAGTTCTTATGTTAGGATGTCTTTGTGGTATCAACCCATCAAATGCAATTAAAGGTGAATATTAATGCAAAATAAAAAGTCATGTCTACATAGTTGGAATCACTCAAAGTGATTACAACTTGCAAACTGAAGTAACAAAAAATAAGACATAATTTAAAAATGTATTTTCAATATACCTTCAAACAGTAACACAACTTGATTTTGTATAGCATCCTACATATAAGATGTACTCAAAACACTTCAAAGCAGACTTTAATATCACAATTACAGAGTTAAGCAGCAGAAGAGGAAAACAATTAAGTGCTACAGGCAAGAAAGAAGACATAAGCTCTCAGATGGGATTTGAAACAAAAGGGAGAATTAAGTTAACTTCATCTCCTGTTTTAAGTCTAGAAGAAATAAGTACCATAAAGCAGTATCAAAATGATTCAGTTTACCTCAATAGCATCATCCATTTCTGTAATCTCATACAATCATTTCAGCTTGTGCCAGGATTAGGAAACTCTTTTTCTGGAGAACTGTCATCGCTTAGGTCACTGTAGCTGTCGCTGTTAGAAGCAATAAGCATTCAGAAGGATCTAAACCAAATATTTTATTTAAAACCCTCCAACCCATGATGCATATGATTAACACTTTCCTCAAATGCAACCCATTTCCAGAAAACTTCTTAAAGCTCATGCTTAAAACACTGTATTTTAGAACATCTTTCTCTAAAGGAATGGGCTCAAGTTTGGAGTTTAAGACCTGACAAAAAAAAAAAAATATCACCTAATAACCAGTATGCTCAATTTCTTTTTGCTTGGCTCCTGTACATTCATTCTGCAGTTTGCTAGTGCTGTGTGTCTACAATCATGGTTAACAATGTGGAGGATAACAGGTATTCAGAACAAGAATAAAAGGAATTTCTCCTTTACAATTGTTTTGACCAAAGAAAAAGTTAAGATAAGTTTATTTACTCGGAATTCTTCAACTAATGCTTTTGTTCTTCCAGTCAGAACATAAATCATTTTCATTGCACCAAACAATATCCTGACAGTTTTTCCTAAGGTTTTATCCCCTTCTGCTGTTTCCTGAGAGAAGCAGATTGGTTTTCACAGAACAAACAGCCATGCAAGTGATTGTTTTATAAGTGGCCAGAACAGGGAAACAGTGAAGAACAGGAATCACCAGAGCTACTGAGAGAAATAAGTGCCCACCAACCACATTTTCAGTCAGCTGTGATGTCTACTGGGTCTCCAGGTTTCTCTTAACTCTAAGTGCACTGCAGAAGTGCCTCCAGCCTCAACCTATCCCTACCATACTTCATTTCTACTTTCTGCTTTCCACATATTTAAATTTCCCAAGATCAGAAGCCAGCAAAGGGAGCCCAGGGAACTCACAAGTACATTTGAGCAGCAGTAATTCCGGTCAGTCCCATGACAATTCAGAGCGTAGGTTATGGTTAACACAGTACAGGCGGGGATTTCAGACCTCACACTGTGACAGCTTTGGGTACCGACTCTACGCCAGCCTCTGCACACCTGTCTTGTCACATCTGACTTTTACCAGATACACCTTCATCCTCCAGCCAACAGGACCTCAGTCAGGTCATGCTCCCCACCTAGGGGCAGATTTCCTTCTGAGACATCAAGCACAGAAGCAGCCCATGACTCACCTAGACACAGCCTTATCTGTGGATCCCCAGCGACTGCCTGCTGGGTAATGTTTCAAGGCAAACTATGTAGCCTCGCAGCTGGAGATCTTTGAGACTGCAATGTGGAACAGTGAGCAAACTGCACTCAGCTATACTAATGCTTGTTATTGAGCACCGCTTTGTAGCCTGAATTTCATAGTCTCTTCTTTGAGTGAAAAGAAAACCCAAGAAAGAACAGGTAAAAAAACAGCCTTTTAATAGTGTGGGACAGAAGCAATGGCACCCGCAGTCATCTCATTTCATTTCTGAAACCTCTGACTATTAAGAAAGCCTCCCACAGTTACAGCAATCACTGTACCAAATTCTGTATAAGACAGCATATCTATTCTGGCTGTCCTAACACTAAGATTTTGCCTACAGCATTCTGCCCTTTCTTTGCATGACACACACGCTGCTGATGTGGTTCTTACAAAGAGCGTGTCGTATCAGCCTAGTGTGAAATGCTCAATTTGATCATTTCACCAGCTGGCAATCAATTACACAGTTCAAGTGAGGAAAGTGTTGTTAACAGTATGATCAAGCATGCCAGATGCACACAGACAAACACAACATCACCGACATTGTACTTACTTTTTTCTGAAAGTACCCACGGAAACATGGAACAAAAATTCAGTATTATTAAACAGTTTCGTATTTTCACATCACAGCAAAACAGCAAATACCATTCACAGAACAGAGTAAAACTGTGATTGTGAGACAGCTGTGTAATCTTATGACTGCCCTGATTTAAGACCAAAGTCTTCAGAGAACTTTTTTTTTTAAATTAGCTCTGCTGCCCAGTGACAGCTACAGCCCAAAAACACGCCAGAGCTCTGTATACAACACAGTATGAGAGTCAGATGCTTAATGAAAAATGCTGAGGGACCAATGAGGTGAGAACTGCCCAGCTTCATCTCTTGAAGGCAGGTAGGCTCTGATCCCCACTCAGCACTCTCATCCTAGGTCCTCCACCACCCAACGACACAGGTTTTAGGGGCATTTGCCCATAGAAGCAGCCACATGGCGCCAGATGCTTCCATCATTTCCCTGACTTGCCTCCCCAACTTTTCAAGCCTATTCCCACTTTGCAGAAATTAATTAGTAATTATCTTGGGCAGTAAAGCAACACACACTTCATCTTGCTTGTAACAATTCTTGTAACAGTAGAGTCCAACAAAAAGCAGCTACAGAGGAGATCTAAGGCCACCATATATAAGATCTAACACCAGCAGTTGTATTCCTTTTTTTTTTTTTTTTGAGATTTGGAGTATAAAAAAGTGGACGAGGAAAGAAACAACCTAACAAAACTCAAGAGTATGCAGTTTCACTGCACCTAGTCAGTCACTTTAGTCTTTAAGATGAAGAATTTTGGTCACTTTGATCCTAACACCTAATCTAGCTGCTGTTAATGGAAATACATACACTACACAGTGAAATATTAACCACTACCTATCTGGTATTTCCCTTTGCAGTTATCTAATGTGAAACACCTTAAGTTAACGTGGAACACATCCTAGTACCTATCTGGCATTTCACTTTGCAGTGAATTGCAACATATTTCATGACTTGAACAAAGAAAACGTCCTTTGCAGAGAAATTACCTTACAGGGTTTTGTTTTGAAGCTCACTCATCCTCAGATCCCTGTCTTCTCAAGATGTAAGGAATAAAAAGAGCTTTTCCCTCCTTGTGTTCCATTATTATCAAATTAATGCCCCTTGCAGATCTTGCTTTTCTACTGAGAGAAGCATCATCATCCCTCTGCTATTCATCAGTCTAAAGCATGGAAGGAAGCAAGATGAGAAGACTCCCTATTGGTATGTTATAGAAGGCAGCTGACTGCTGGGGCCACGTGACATGTAGCTGGAATGCATCACCTCAGCTGCAAAATCACTAGATTTAAGACTGGAGATCAATTTCAAACCTTTATTTTCCAAACACCTGCTCAAAAGCACCACACTGCCCTGCTTTCAGTGTTCTTATTAAGAAACACAGGCAACTGTAAAATGGGTAGTCCTTCAACATTTCATTTGTTTCACTTGGAAAATCCACATTCTTTAGAAACAAAGTACTTGACAGTTTCAGAGGAGCTTTTTTTCCTTTTTTTTTTTAAATGTAAAATTGACAAAAAGCTCATTTTCCAGACATGTAGGCAATTTAAACAATTGTTACAGTAATGCTATGCTCTGCAAAGGCAGGAGCCAAGCTAAATGCATTTCTTTCTCAGTGCAAATTAAAGATAAATGTAATTAGATGTATGAAATTAGACAAACGTAATTAGGCTGTGGTTGTTTAAAACAAACAATTGTTTAGCTTTTGAGAACCCAGCAAAAGGAAATCTGTCAATTATTATCATTTATTTCCTTCCCAAAAAGCTGAATTATTAAAGATATTATGGTCATTACAACATTACTTAGAATAAATGCACATTTGATTGTGCAATGTTTATAACTGCAGTCACCCATATTCAGTGCACGATTCTATGATCATCATATGGTCAAAGAAATTATATAACATTTATTATGATCATCATCATTATACAATCCTATGCTTCAACAAAACATCATTTCATTAAGGATTCCCTCAGGACATACTCAAGACTCCCCAGTCCCAACCTGCCAGACACCTGCACTCACGTAACTGGACCTAGGAAAACATCTTTATCTGAGATAGTTACCACCAGCTACTTACAATCAGTGGAGAGAAACAGGCACTTGCAGCATATAATGGTATGTGCCCCACATAACAATTATAATGAGCTATTTGGCTCCTTAAAGTGCATTTTCACTTAATGACTACACAAAAAGACTTGAAGTGACTAGCTCAGAAGGTTCTTCACTGTAAACATCTAACACTTAAATGACAAAGTAAATGACATAACTAACCATTACTAAGTGCCACTACGGTTAAGAGAAGATTTCCTTTAAAACTCTTCCACAGTTTTCTGTGAGAGCTCTGAGGGTAACAAGAGGTCTTTGCTGCCCGGCCCATCCTCACCTGGGGCCTTCCCCAGTGGTGACTGTCACTGGAGCCAGACCCCCTGCCTTCTTTGGAGACTGCAGTACTGACTCCTGCTGGTCCTCTCCCTACTAGGACAGCTACCACCCCTGGCTCCTGGATTGTCATCTTTTGTGGAGCAGCCCCTCTCTTGCTGCTCTCTTGACAGTAGTCAAATGACATAATTTCCTTCACTTTATGTCTTCAGTGATACGTCTGGATTTGGCCAATGGCAGATGCTGTGCCAGATGTGTTCCTGACTGAGGACAACGTACAGGGGACATTAGAGATAGCCCTGCCCATACTGCTTTTGTCTCTCATACACCAGAACATGTTACACAGGTTGTTTTCTGCTCTGTTCACAGGTGCTCACCCAAACTTTCCTCCATAGCTGACCTGGGAGGTAGTTGGACGACGCTAATGCAGTAAGCACCACCTGGGCAAATTTTCTGAGGTTTCTGGTGGTTTTCTTAATGCACCACTCCTTCTGTTCTCTGGCCACTTTTGTTCCTTGCCTCTGAATACAACTCATAAGTCATCTTTTATTAATAACCTGCCTACAACTCAGGAGAGTACTCTGTGATGGCATTGGATTGGTGCCTCACATTAGTATATTCACTAATGATCTGCAAAAATTTCTTTTGGCAGTAGTCATAGCTGCCACACTTTCTCACCTAGGAATGTCTCTCACTTCCTACATTTTATCCCACCTATTGAACATTTGTGTTTAAATTATTTATCTTCAGCTTTTTATCCTCTTCCTCCAAAGATGTCATTATATTCAGCACAAAGTTCTAAATTCCCTACATCCTCTTCTGTTATTTCTTGGTCTGAGTAGTGCTTTCAGCTCCTATTTAAATGACATTATTTGCAAACATAATTAATGCACTCTGGCTTACTCTTGCAGGCCATTAATAAAGGTGGTGGTTGAGGACAAAGAAGAAATAAAGCCTGCTGATGCTAAACTTGCTATGAGAAAAAAAACCCAAAAACAACAAACCCAAACAAATCAGCAACATGGCTTTATTGTACATCAGTGATTCTGCAACCCATATTACACTGTTCCCAAAGATAAATCAGCTTTTATTATTTTTTCCAAATAAGACTATGTAAGACTCAGTAAAAGGCAACAACATTACATGTGAAGTTCTCCTCTTCATCCACTAGTTTTCTATTAAAACCTTTTGTTTTCTGTTACAAAGCAGTGTATTTGTGGGTATTGTATGCTTTGAGAGTCTCATGTGGATCTAGTTTTCTCTGTCCTAGAAAATGAAACATGTAAACTGAAAGCCTCCCACCTGCCTCACTTCTATATGAAATGGTGCCTTCAGTACTTCCATGGAGAGATGTGGAAAAGGTCACGATCTAAAACCATTCACAAGGAAATGAAGTGCATGGCTTTGTTTGATGGTTGGGCACTCATGCCATAAAGCACGAGAGGCTGAAACCACAAAGGGAACTTGGGTGCCCAACTACCACTTCAGGTAACCAAGTAATAGCTCATCACTGAGTCACTCTGACCCTTTGCTCAGTTCTCGACTGCCTCTGTATACACACCAAAGCTTCTGGGAACTAAGTTTATCCCGGAGGATACAATCCAGTCTCAAACTAGGTATGCTCAAGTCTATGTCTCTACCAGATTAGGCCTCACAAAATATTAAGAAGGTTTATTCACTTTGATTTATTTCGGGCACTCTCCTGGGAGTTGTAATGCATCTTTAAGTTTACTACTGGCTTTGCTTAGAAGCTAGGGCTTCTGTCCAGGTGTCAGATGTTCTAAAGTTGCACCCTAATTATGGGGCTGTTAAATGTTTTGGAGTAATGGTTTACTGTTAAGACTCTCATGCTGAAATACATGTTTCCTTTTGTCTCAGGACTTCATCATTACCTCTCCTATTAGTGTTTATAATAGCCTATTTCAGGTAATCTGTTCAACTTGCTGATCTCCACAAATTCTCTTTCAGGTTACATCTTTGCTCTAGTCAACAGTATGACTACAGCTCATACAGGCAGTGCTGGATGAGTTGTGCAGAAAATCCTCTCCTCAGATTTGTTTCAGTCTTGCTATGACATGCCTTAGCTTTACAGCTCAGTGAAATCACCAGCATTCTGGGGTTTAAAGGTTTACTTTGGAAATCCTTTCCACTCAGCAGCTGGACATGTTAATATGAGTGTATGTGCTGTAATTAGCACTGAAATTCCCTTCTGAACATTCTTCCCTGCAAAATGTTCCTCTTTTAGCCTCTAAATGTTTTTCTATTCCAGTGCTCTTTCTAAAGACACAGGGGTTTTGCTTGATTGCCATTAATGGTAAAATCTGTAATTTTATATATAAGTTTTGGAGTCTTTAAGGTTTGGTTGGAGTTTATTGTGTGGACACGAAGAAAAAGAGTTGTGCATACTTTTTTAATTATTAATTCAAACAAGCCTAAGTGTGGCACATTCAGTAATTGCCGAAAATTAAAGTCAAGGTTAGACAGCATAGTTGCTATAATGCTAAGGGATTTAAATTTAAAAATTAAAGGCAAGGCTAGACAGCATAGTTGCTATAATGCTAAGGGATTTAAATTTAAAAATTAAAGTCAAGGTTAGACAGCAAAGTTGCTATAATGCTAAGGGATTTAAATCAGAGAGATAAATAGTTTTACCTAGAGGACAAAGCAGTGTGAGAAAAGGTACTGGGACCTTGGAAACAAGATCAAGTGTGAGGCAGAGGACTTACAAAGAGGGGGAGACAGAATATTCCTGCGCTCGAAGACTGCCCCTTGCCAAGCACCACAAAAATCTGACCTATGTTTTGCATCAGCACAGATTTTAAAAGGTAGTTAATGTTATGACCACTAACAACAATGACAGGCTAAGGTAATAGGAATATTTCAATCAAGCTGTAGTGTGTAGATCAGAAATAATCATTCTCTTTGTATGTACATTATTGCACAACTGGCCAGGATGAACAAAGATGAAATGCATTTATAAAGTCAACTGATATACCCTTAAAGGAGTAGGATACCAAAACAGATTGATCTGGTCTGGCTTGGCTATTTTCCATTACTACTCAAACCTGAATCAAATTTCTATTTCTCAACTTAACAAAAGGACTTCATTTTAAGAGAACACAACACTTGGGGGGGGAAGCAGCCCACAAAACTAGTAAGTTTGGTGCCTTGTTCAGAAAAAAAGTTATTATGCCAGAGTTGCATCAGTTCAGCATTACTATTCATATTATGATTTTGTTTTCATTTTTGTTATTGTGCCCCAAGTTTCCTTCTGACTGCTTTATTATTGCTATTACAATGAAATTGTAACTGTAATTAACATCACTGAAATAAACAAGAATTAGTTAACATTGGCTAAAAAATACTGTTACATTCAATAAACCAGAACCTCTGTGTCCAAGAGAATTAGGACAAAGAGTTTTAGTTTGGCTGAACCATCCAGTTTTGATTTAGACCCAAATCCTTCCATAAGTCTAAAGATACCCCAACTGTTTTGTTTCAGGCCTGTCTCTGCAAGATAGTATTTATTTTTTGGTTACCTCAAAATAAAATCAATGTTTTCTTTGTTGTTCCTATCATCATTCAAATACAACCAGGTAAAAATCTCACTTCATTGCTTGATGCTCTAGTAAATCTCTTTCCCTAGGAAACTACTGTCAATGGAAGTTCGCACAGGAGGCCACCAACTTCACATAAATTTACTGAAGGTTTTTTACTTCTTTCTGATTATAATGTGGGGTTCTGGCTTCAGCACTAATAGCTCCTGAAAAGGATAAAGTCAGGAACTGTGTTTTCTGCTACACGTTATTTTACACTAGAGTTTATGCCAGACATGTACAGAAACAAGAAAACCAAGAGAAAACAAGAGGAAGAACTCCTCTCCCTCTTCTGAACTTCTGAATTAAGGATGGAATAGTCCTTCCAAAAATATGACTGACAAACTGCAGGCAAGTAACAAAGAAAGATTACCTTGGAGACAATTTACATCCACGCTGAAGGTACGCATTGAGTGTCCCAGTTGCTGCTAGCAACAGTCCAAGGTAGGGAGGTGAAGGTTTCATAGGTCTTGAGGAAAATTCTGGGTGGAACTGAACTCCCACAAAATATGGGTGATCTACAAGATAGATGTCAAAGAAAATTACACTGTGTAGGAAGAAGACACTAGAAGAACTTCAAGGAAAAAAAAGTATCATGAGGATTTCAGCCATATGTCCAGAAGCCAGATCACTACATGAGAATTTAAGGGTAAGGCAGCAGGAAACTTAACTTTTTTTCCACAAAAAGCTACTGACAACAGAGGTAGAAAGTTAGTAAGGCAAATTAAGTAAATATCATTCAGTGATTTAAAAAAGCTGAATAATAAATCTGTACCAAGATGTAAGGGGGGGGGGAGCAGGGCATGCAGAGGAACAGTCACAAAGTTAAAATTATCATGTTATTTTCATCATAGTTTGCTTTCCAATATATATTCATGCACATATATTCAGAACAACATGCTGCTTCATCTTCTCTTAAATCTTCAGCTGTTTGTTTCTCACTCAGAGCACCTTTTTACCACTGCTTTTGCTTCCCTTCTGTCTTCTTCAAAAGTGTAAAAAAAGAATGTTTTTGTACTCTTCCATGCTGAGCATCTGTTCCTTCTCTGAATATTGCTTCAACCACTTCTAGAGCCAGAACAATGGGCAAAACTAGCTACAGATTTCGTCTGGTTCTACATTTTCCAAAATAATCCCAAACATTCAAGGAATTTCTCTGCAGTAGAGTAGGTGGTAACAAGAAATCAGGGTATTTCTTCTAGGAAGATAAAACTGTATGGTCTAGTACACTGTTCTTCTCTCTGCTGTTGTATCTTAAAGAGCAAATGTATCTTAAAGAGCAAAATCCTAGATTTATACCATAACTTCAATGACAAAGCACTAAATAGTTCCAAAATCTAAAAGCTTTGCCTAAGCTATCTGGTGTACGGTTATTTCTGTGCTTCTGCTCCAACCCACTCTACTCCTTATGATGACTGTTTTTCCTTAGTAAACAGAGTCTCCTTGCACCCCATTATGAAAAAATTCCAGGATTTACTGCTGCTTTTTTTCTTTTCACAGTAACATGCAATTTAAAAATTCTGCCTCATTTATTTCACGATGTTTCCTGTAGAAGTTGTTTTATGAAGGGCAAAAGAGCCTCCCAACACCAGCATGTGTAACAGAGGCAATCTGTCGGGAATAAACCAACCCCAGAACACCCATGACGATTAGCAGTTTATGAATTCACATGTATCCTTTGCTCTCAGATTACTCTCTGTGGAGCAGCTGTTTGACATTTTAAGTAGGTTTCTATATTCCAAACCTGGTTCAAAATTACAACATACCATGGAGTGTATAAAATGAATTCTCTGGTGCATCATGCAACAAATAGCACTCCAGGCTAATAATGTATTCTTATGATGAATTTTTGTTTATATATATGGAGTTTATCTTGATCAATGCCAATTAGAGGTCACATAAGAACAGAAAAGGAAAAAAAATCTTGTAGAGTAGCCTGCATCTTCAGGTGCCTGATACTCATCTAGTCAACAGTGACTTAAGAGAAAGGAGTTAACCAATTATACATGCAAAATCAAAAGGATGGTTTTGAAGAACTACTGTGTGTACCAGTGAAAAAACATACGCAGTGTAGGTCCTTTTTATTTCAGAATCTTTTAGAAAAGACATTGTCTTACTTAGCAAAGTAGTCCAAATCTACTAGACTTCCAAAGTGTCACTCATCTCTCTGAATCACTTCCATGTAAGAAAGGAGCTTGATTTGTATTTAATTTTCACAGTTTTTCAGCAATTCTAACCAGAGGGTAACTGAAAGAGACACGAAGTAACAGGAAGGCACCTTGGGAGGCCTCTCTTCCTACCTTCTGCTCAAAGCAGGGACAAGTTCAAAATGAAATCACATTGCTGACAGTTTGTCTAGTGAAGCTCCAAAGGTCTCTATTGCAAGGATGAAGATTTCACAGCCTTTCTAGGTAACACACTCTAGTAATGTTTTATACTTTGGTTATATTGTATGTATACGCATTTCACATACTCAAACAAACTGAATAAATATTAGTTATTGGGATCTAACAATATTTGAGGGTCCTTAGGGAGCAGGGCAATGTCATTGTGAGGCTGGTTTTTATCTTTACAAAGCCAAGGCGATCATGAGAGGTCCCTGATGACTAGAAAAAGGCAGTTACCATGCCCTTCTCCAAGACAAAAAGAAGGATCCAAGGAACCACAGAACAGTCAATCTAACCTCAGTTTATGTCAAGATTATGAAACAAATCCTCCTCCAAGGCATTTCCAGGCACATGAAGAACAGGAAGATAGTTTAGCACAAGCTTGAGAACAGCCTATCTTTGGATGCAGGGAAAGCAGTAGCCTTCCTTAATTCGGACTTAAACATGGCTTTTGATATGGCTTCCTACCATCCAAGTTGGAAGCTGTGACTATGGGTAAACCACAAAATGGCCAAACTGCTGCATTCAAAGAGCAGTGGTGAGTGAAGTCCAAGCAACAGCATACTTGCAGATACCCCAAACTTTACTGATGGACCTATATTTGAATGTAGCCCTGTGTGGAAGCACAGGGTGGGACCAGATGACCTCCCATTTGTTGGACTAGATGACCTCCCAAATCACTAAATGATTCTACAAAGCCAAATCCCCCTGAGCTAGAATTAGGAGCTTTTGGAAAAGGAGCATATTTGTCCCTGATAATCAAATAAATGCATAGCCCTTGCAAAGTGTAAGACTTTTCCTAACACACTCTTAATTTTCACCCTTCGTAATACACAGATGGAGCCAGCAGTATTCCCCAACATGATCTTGGCTGTTATGGTAGCTTAATATCCTGTCTACATGTCATTTAAAAACCTACAGTTTACACAGTTTTAACATGCAAAAAGTACTACAAACAAGACACTCACTCTCCAGTTCAATAATTTCCATTCTGTTCCCCTCCGTATCATGGCCAACAAATTTCAAACCTTTCTCTTCAAAGCAGTGAGTCAATTCTGGGTTCACCTGAAATATTGAAAATAATAATAATTGTTATTCTTGGATTTAACAAACAGTAGTAGTTGATAGTAATTTAGCATGCATACTAGAATGGAAAGAATTGGGAAAGGGTTGGGAACTCTTGCTTTCTTAACAACTCTTCAGCATAAATTTGTCAGAGTGCATGCTTATTAAATAAAGAGAGGAATCAGTAATTTTAAAAGTTACTATGCAACATTCAAAAGATTAAAGCCAGGGTCCCTTCTGCTTGCTGTCCTCCTGATTCTGAGCAGTTTGCATTCCTCCTTTTTCCAGTGGCCCATGAGACCAGGTGTAGAGGCTGACCTTCTCTTTGAACACTGCATTTCAGTGGTTATGACACAAGCTGTGGTTCAGCTTCTCCTTCAAACTGAGGAGCTCTGCAGTGAGCTGTCTCATGTCCTCAATGATGCTCTAACCACTCAGTTAATATTCCAACTTTGAGTGCATTTACCACCATTACATTCTCCTCCCGCATTTTAAGGAAACAACATTGTCTGAATCAGTTAGAGCATGCACACATCCCATAGTTCAGGCCCTTCTTGAGATACTGGTGGAGTGAGGCCCCTTCTGAACTACCTCAGAAATAACTCTACGAGTCCACCCCATGCCCTCATGACAGTACTTTGAAAGTATTTGGACAGCTTTTCGCAGACGTTTGCAAACAGAGGAGTGGACGCATAACAAGGGACATACATAACTGGATGGCAGGAAGCAAGTGATGTGAATTAGCCTCTCAGTTGCAGATGTCTCAAGTCCACCTATATTTAGATCATGAAAGAATATGCACTACCTAAACATAATCTAAGCCTTTAAATAAGCCAAACTGGCCAGTGCATTTAAGGATTACAAGACTTTACCTTTCAAATATTTCACAAGAAGCCAAGCCAGGTAATCTCTGATATTGCTCTCCAAGACCATTTTGCTAGACACTGCATCGCCTCTAACCCAGAAACATACATGACATTATTCCCCTCTGTTGAACACTTCAAAGAACACCTCTGCAATACTGTGTCTACTCTCAGGCTCCTCAATACAAGAAAGAGATTGAAAAAATGTTGAGAGCTCATAGGAAGTCCAACCAGAATGGTTAGAGGCTGGGCCACGTGCAACATGGGAGGAGAGACTGGATGAGCTGGATTGTTCAGCCTAGGAAAGAGAAAGCCAAGAGTGGATCTCATGGCTAACTTCAATTATCTAACAGGACAGTATAAAGAAGACTGAGACAGACTCTGCTCAGAGATTCACAGCCCATGACAGAGACTAAAAAGACAAACTGCTCAAGGAATTCTCCTGTTAGATTCAAGGGAAAAAAGGGTTCACAATGAAGTGTTTAAGCATTGGAACAAATTGTCAAAAGATATCGTGGAAATTCTCTCTTGAAAGAGATTCAAAACTATATGCAACAAAATCCTGAGTGGCATCATCTAAGTTTAAAGTTGGCTCAACTCCAAACAGGAAGCTGGACCAAGAGACTTAGAGAGGCTCCTTTCAATCTAAATTATACCATCTAAACACTAGTAAATTTTGGTTTATGCTTATGTAAGAAAACTCCCATCAGCTTTTTTGTACCTACCAAAAGAAATACAGTTTGCTCAAGTTTTAACTTTTGAGCACAAGGTACATGAGCAGTGCTTACCTCATATCGATGCCTATGTCGTTCCTCTACAAATGTTTCATCACCATAAAGCTTCCCTGAATATACAACAAAAAATAAATTAATGCTAACGTGTTGCTTTAATAGTTGTTACAACTATTTCTTGTAATTTAAACCTCAAAAAAGTCGTATGTAAAACATAAGAGACTATTCATCTCACTCCAGCTTTCTGTCTTTCCTGAGTGATGACTTGTTTCTTTTAATTTAGCATTACCTGAGTTTATTTAGGATTCCTGTTCAACATTCCTTGACCAGAAATACCTTCAGCAGACTAGAGTCTAAAGCACACGCTTAAACTAATTTAAATTGTAAAGTTCAAAATAAAATTAAAAAATGTTTGAGCAAAAAAGCAATACAAAATCCCTTCAGGGTTCTACAACAGTGGTACACAAAATGTGCAGGGAAGGCAGGCTTTTAGTAGCATCTGTTCCATTTCAATAGATTATGCATGGCAGCTGGCGTAATACCGCCAAAGAACAAACAGGGAATATTGCTTTTTTCTGTTTTCCTGATCTCATTACCCAAATGACTCTTGCAGTCCTTTGTGTAATCTGGAACACTCCAGATTTCACAGCAATAAGGAATAAGTTAGAGGTATGGAGTAAACCAGATTATAATCATATCTCTCACTTACAACCATGGCTCAGACTTTGCTCTCAGTTTACCCTGAGGTCATTAGAAATACTACCTTGCTGACGGGTTGGTACAAGAATTAGACTGCCAAGAACATTTCCAAAAATTGTAGAATGATAGTATTGCAATTTTATGAGAAGTGGTGCATCTGTTAATTTTAAGGAACCATCTCTTCAAAACCATTATTTCCATTCAAGTTGTAAAGCATTAGAGAGTCAAATCAGATTTCCTGAGTAAAATACCAGAGTTTTTAATGGTTCTTTGATAAATATTGTCATCTAAACAATTCATAATACTGGTCATGAGTTACAACATTTGTTAATTTTTCTTAACTTTCCTAAGTGTTTGGGCCACAGAACAACTTGTGCATATCTGTATCACACCTAGGCAAAGTATCACCCAAGTCAGCAAGATCACTAGCATGAGCATTCTCTAGAAAGGCACATTTTTCATTAAATGTGCACATGCATTACACTTTGGTCTCCTGCTGAAGCAGGTGCCATTTTTAAAAAATTCAGAAGGATGCATTCCGTAAGTTCAACATAGCTAAATATAGCAATAGCTCAGATCAATGTCCAGGGCAGGGCAATATAAGAAATATGGCCATATGTAATCAATGGACAAGAAACTACTTTTTTCACATTTACAGCATCATTTATATTACTCCTGTATAATGGGCTGATTAATACGAGACAAGTGTTACTTCAATTTCCCAAAACAACACTGTTTTCAGGGCTGGGCTAAGCCTAAGGCAGCGCTGGATCAGAGACTGGTGTTAAGGCAGGCCTGGCTACTAGCAAACATTGTCAAGACAAAGTCAGGACTAAGGCAGCAAGGCCACATGATGTTTAAGGCTGAGGTGCACTGGCAGCTCTAGGGAAGCAGTATTTAGGTCTGGGAAAAGCATAAGGGGTAGGAGTTTGGATTAGTTCTGCCAAAAAGCTTCACGGGCAGGATAAGAAGCCCCGGTCCACACATCTTATCAGCTCATAATGAAAACAGAAAGAAAGTACTCTGATCTTCCCAAAAATATAATGAATTTAACTACCATGAAATGCATTTCAGTTATCTCAGCATTCTCCTCATTGCTTATTTAAAGTATTGGACTCTAACTGACAGTTTCACTGGGAATTACGGATGTCTCCCAGTTCTTTTTTACATTTCAGTCCTCAGTAAATGTATATGGGAACAGGATCAGAGTGAATGAGCTCAGGGAAGTTGTCACCCAACAGGTTGCTTGAGCTTACAGTCCTTTAACAAAATGTGCTTTGGCGTTTTTCCTTTTCCATGTTACAGAGCTCCAATCCAAAGGACAAGTCATAAGAGCAGAAAAATTACTTACTTAAAACAGAATTTTCTGTTTTGAAAACAGTCCTCCTCTTCCCCAGTCTCATTGTTCCACCCATATCTCCAGGATTGTGTTCTGGCATGTCAATAACCTGTAGAGAAAAGTTGTTTAGACAGTTTCATACACCAGATAAAAAACCCCCAAACAACAATTGCCTAAGAGGTTGCATAGATTTGTAAAAGGCAACTTTACATACTTTTCTGCCAAGCATTCCTAATTATTAATTCTCTTTGTTTTTTCTAATGCTTTGTTCTTCAATATTGGCACTGTAATAGACTGAGGATATTAACTAACTGGTGAAAGACTTTTTCATTTAATGGTAAGATCAACAAAAGCAACTTACTAATCTCTTAATTTAATTCTGAGGTGGAAAAAAACCCTTTCTTTTAAAAAAAATACCAAAATTTTAGCAATAGGATAATTCTGCCCAAAGCTATTCTTTGTACTATGAGTTTTTTAAAAACTCAAATTCATAGACCAGAAATATCCACCAAGTGATAAAGACACCATCTCTGAAAAACCAAGTCCCTCAAACACACAGTGCTAGAGGTTGAAAGATTATCCTGGGTAAATATTTCTGTACACTCAGCCATTTCTTACACTGTTCTTTATAAACAATGTTCTTTTTTATGCTAAGAGCCAGAAACAGTTGTCTTATGAAGTGAGAAGGTGACCCCTTTTTTGGAAAGTGGGAAGAAGAGGAGGGCATGCAATAGCAGAGTGAAGAGAAGACACTTGTAACAAGACTATAATTTTGTAAAAGCAGAGTATGAAAAGAGGTGAGTCCAATATGCATGTGCTAATTCAGATTACATATGTAACGGATTTATCACAGAGAAATGGAAAAGCCTACCTCCCAGTTCACCTCTACTAAAGAGTTTCTCAGACTGCTAAAGAATTCACAAAATACTTTGTATGAAGTATGAAGAATATGTTATTTAACACAACATTTAAAGAAGAGAATATACAAATACTGGGTTTGAGGACAAAAGCAGATGGGTTGAATGGATGCTATGCAGGTCAAGTGAAACTTGGGATGGTGGGATTCAGGGCATTTGAGAAACCACAGCTTAGTAGAAGGACTCCACTTAGTTTTGAAAAATCTTGCAGGGTCTTACAATCAAGTTTAGAGGAGGTCTGTCTCAGAGAGGTAAACCAGTTCAAAATTGTAGAAACGTGAGCTGAAGCTTTGACCCATGTATTTGTATTCACATATCACAGTCAGTGAGGAACATAATTGACAAAGAAAGGTTCTATAAATACAAATATTCACAGATATGGATAATCTGTAATTGGATTTTTATTAACCTTAATTTGCCCTCTGGGAGTAATGAAAACAATTTCTGATGATACACTTCATAAAGTGAAGTTATTCAATTTAGGAGGGAGGGTGGGAAGTGCTTAGCCTTTGGCCTTGTGCCAATGCATTTCAGCTGTGTAATTATCTCTGTATAACCTTATAGCTTCAAAATGTTATTTATAAGCTATATACTCATTATAAACTGTCATGAGCATGAGTTGTGATCAAACCAGTGGGATATTACAAATCCTCTAATTACCTTTCAGATCACAAAGGTGAGGACTATGAAGCACATTTTACTAAAAAAACCAAAACCCACGAATTCAAAAAATAAAAAAAGCATTCACTGAGTCCTTATTACTTTAAAAAAAAATTAGATCAACCGATTTTATTTCCTTCCCTTTATTTTTGCTTTTTTTCCTGAAGCAGTGGCCACAAAAAAACACAGATATCAGAAGCAGTAAGAATGTATACATCAGAGTGTGCGTATATGTCAAGCACTCTGACCCACTGAAATCAAACACAAGTTTTCCTTGAGGTGTATTTACTCACCTACACCCATACTACAGATAAGCTCAAAGATGTGCTACTGGCTCTTGTTAAAAGAAGATGAAGTGGTAAAAAGCGCTTATTGAGTATTTCAAGTATATGCTTCTCTTCCAATTACAAAATTTTCACTTTAAGGGCTGTTTAATGAGTATTCGCAGTTGACAAGAAAAGCAATGAGGTGGGTTTCTTTGTTTGTTAGTTTGGGTTTTCTTAAGTTTGGAGGCTAATGTCAAGATTAGACATTCCTTCATTTCTCAAAAGTGTAGCAAGCAGCTAAATGCTGTCCTCTACTATCAGTTTTAGATTTTAATTCCTAAAAATTTGGGGCATGATGTTTTGGTCTGATTTTGCTAACTGCATCATGGTAATACCCAGCTGTTTGGGGTTCAACCCTTTTCTTGCTCAGGAAAAAAAAAAAAAAAAAGAAAAAGAAAGTCACTATTTTCACCTTTCAGTATTTGCTGTACTAAGATATTCTATCGAAACACTTCAAAGTGTAATGCCATAAACAGAAGGAAGTATGGTGATACGAGAAGCTCTTTAAACTCCTCAGTCAGTCAAAACACTGGCTCCAAATGAAGTGGACCTGTCTATGCAGTCACTTAACAGATTTCACCAGTTTACTGCACTTAAATGCATTCAGAAACATCAATTGACACATATATGGTTTCCTGTTCATTAAATAGAGCATATCAGTTTAAACAGCTTATGGGTATACTCTCAGCTCTTCTTTCAGTGGGCAAAAAATAAATACTGGATTCATATGAACCCCACTAAAGCTCTAGATAATGGTCTGGAATGAAAACACAGTTGCATCTGCTCTGCTGAGGGCTTTTGTCACCCTTTGGGTCAGAACCTGACATGAGGCTACAAGCTCTACAAAAATTCCACTGGAGAAATGAATTTTCAGGGAAGATTCAGATGAGTTTCAACATCAATTGTCCGTGTTTTTATCTCTTCATCTTCCCCAAATTGTTAGATTTATGATAGTAAAAAATAGACAAGGCTTGAAATAATAGTTGTTGTAGTCAGGTGAGGAGAGGAGCTACTTATGAAATAATACTTCAGAGCTACTGTGACTCTGGATCTTGCTTTTTGATACACTCTGTGGCATGGATGAACTTCAGCTACCACAGCACATCCCTCAAGGTTTGTATATTACACGAATGTCACTGCAACAAAGTCTGTGCAAGAAGTTTTTGACACCGAAGTGGCACTGCTGCTCTACAGCCCAAGAACAGTATAAGAATCAAAAAGGCAACTCATATGAATTAAAATTTTTGCCGTATTTTACTTTATAATAAATAAATAAATACTTTACGTATTTTTATTTGATCAGAAAAACCATGAACTTTCAAGTGGTAGTCATTTTGAACAACTGTGCAACTAAGGAGATTCTTCAAAGAGCTTATGCCTCCTGACACAGAATAAATCTACGCTTACTATGCAATATTCTTACTACTCTTTGATAACTGCCAACACTACAGGGATTTTACAGAGATCATGTATTACACCAGACAGCCAACATGAAATAAATAATGAATTACTGTAACATAACACAAAGCACATTCTAAATATAAAACAGTCTGATCAGTATTAAATCATGTTACTGATGAATAGTGACTTCAACTACCCATGAACAGCAATCTTCTTTCAGAAATCTACTGCTTGGATTGTTTCATTCTTATTAGAAAAAACATAAAAGCTAATGAGAAAACCTTTCAAGCCCTGACAGTCAACACAGAGCAACCAAGGCCCTGAAAGCCCCACACCTATCATTTTAGTAATCATTCCAGGAGCATTACATTTTTCTTGTTTTGCCTCATGTCCTGCAATGCCATTTTGATAAATACATCTACCCTGGTTACCTTGGCAGCAGGAAGGTGGGGAGTGGGGGGTGTCTGGTTGGGTTTTGTTTGCAGGTTTCTTTTTTTGGGAGTTGGGGAAGGAAGGGAGCATTACTTGATTTGAACAACTCATTGGTAAGACAACTTTGAAAACATGTTTCTATGAGGGTTTTTTCTTTTTCTTTTCACTCTGCCCTTGACTGCTGAGCAAAAGATTTGTGACTGCTGAAATAAATTGCTACACATGTAAGTTCTGATCAAAGCATCAGGAGGTGCTACAACCATAAAGATTAATTGAACACTAAAAAGAGGCTCTAAGACACGTGGCACACAAGAGATGTGCAGAGGGAAAGTTGACAGGAGCAGGGAATACAGAGACAGGTACTGATGAATACTAACTCCTGCTGAACATGATTATGAAAGAAGAAAATCAAACAATATAAACTATCAAGGACTCAGCCCAAACTTAAGGAACTTATCCTTTTATGGGCTCTTCCATCATTTCTCTGCAGGATTAATCAGTACTTGTTGTATTTGATCTGATCAATCAATCACAAGTTTATCAGTAAACAGACCCAGACACTTCCAAATAGGATGTTTATACTAACATTTTAGAAACAATAGTAAAAACATTTTAAAGAAAAAGTTGACAGATGCAACAGTAAGAGCGGTACCAACAACTTCCAACTTGGCAAGTAAACCAAAAATACACACTTTCCCTGTTCATTAATAAAACAGGTTTTAACATTTTCAATTACTGAAAGATGGTGCAAGGATTACATCTATCTGAATCCCTTGCTCTCTTTTTCCCCAAAGATATCCTAGCTCCAAGCAAACCCCATCACTGCCCAGCTATTTAAAGCATTCAACCCTCTAGGACTGAACCCGTTGCCACAAAACCACATACAGATTTCAGACTACTCAGAGCTCCATTACTCTGACTGAAGTAATGTTTGTTTTTAAAAAGATGACCACCATCATGTGTAAGATCAAAGAAGAAATCATCAGTAGCTGATTCATGCAGTTACATACTGATATGAGTAACTAGCTTGAAAAGTCCTGTTCTCTACTCTCTTTTAAATTATAGCACAGTGTCCCAAACATTCCAGCAAACACTATCTTAAATTTTTTAAACTCTTAAAATCCCACAGCATAATACTGTCAACTACTTTCCAATTTGGGCAACTCTTTCCCAGAGATTTGTTGTTTCCTATTTTAGAACTAAGTAACTGCCTTACAGCATTTCTTTCAGTCAACTCTGAAAGTTCTCTAAAAAGGATTTTGCCTGAATAAGTAGAATTTCTGGTACAGAATGTTATGTAGCATTTTCTCCAGAAGAAGTCATAAAGGGTGTGACATCCTTTTCTAACAGTGCTTGTTCACTCACACGTATAGTGCAGCGAACTGAGGAAGTTAATGGAGATGTTGATACACAAAGTCCATATAGATATTACTTAACAGCATTTTAAGAACTCATTCTAGTTATTCCAAACACATGTCCCAGAATCAGCTTAAAGACCTAATCAAGCAGAAAGTTTCAGACTGTAAGTGTTAGCAAAAGGAACAGGGTCAGATAGTGCTGGCTACAGAAATACACTGCAGTGCCAGTCACGCTATGCCATGAAGAGCAGGATTTGCCACAGACTTGAATAACTAAAAAGAAAGTGGCAGAGTGTTCTCAGGCTTTGGACTGGTCCAGCTCACATTATAATTAATAACTGTAATTGAATTTCAGAAAGATCAGCACATCTGTAGCTAGGAGAAATCCTTCTTTCTCCCACACAGACCTTTTAAAAAATCAGAACTCTGTCACTATCTTTGAAGGGGAAATCTCCAACTGAAGTTGCTACTAGGTGAAATTCTACCCTTACCAAATGCACTTAAATCCAGATCAGGTAAATCAGAAGTAGGAAGGCATAAAGCAAGTCCGTGTCTCTGAGAATCCTAAAGCAGAGGGAAGAACATAAAGAATGAGACAGAGCCTGGTGTTCTCTTCATCAAACACCTCAGGACAAAGGTGGGACAGGGATAATCAAACGCTTATGGCCTGAGACTGTTTCAACACTAATATGCTTGATGGCCTCTGACTCAGAGAACTATTATATCCAAGCCCCATTAGATAAGCAATGCAAAGCAGCCAAGGAGGCATGAGATTATCTTTAGCAGGGATAAAGCATGGCAGATGTTTTACCCTCAACATGCTCCAGTGTTCTGTACTTGCTCTACCCAGAGTTATGCATGAGCAAACACCTGTTGCAGTTGTTTCTCATTCATTAACATGGCAGCGCTAGTTAGAATCACTTCATTATCAGTTATCACCACCTTCAGCAAGTGAGGCAGAAAGAAAATTGTTTACTTCAAGGAAAGTAAGTGGGAAAACTGCTTATTTCAAGGGGTCACTACTCCAGACCTTCACTGAGAACTACTCGTATCAGCTTTCAGACAATGCTCAGTACCATGATCTGCACTGTCCTAGAAAGAAACATCCGTTCATCTGCCATAAAAATCAGTATCCTCACAAGGAAGATGAGGAGAATTAGTTTTTCATCCCATTTCTCTGAAGTAATCAGACCATCACCACACTTGTGACTAAGAAAGACTGCCTGTATTTCAAACACTGATCCGTCTCACAGAGTGGTGTCACCGATCATGCTGACATTCTGTTCACCTTCCAGATCTGCCTAGATCTGGTACTTGATAAACACCAATGCAGAAACTGAGTCATTTCTTTTAGAAAGGACTAAGAGGGCAGCAAATAGAAAATTACAGATTGCCCTATTTTAATTTTTATTCTAGTTAGAAGGAACTTTTGTTGTAATGCAAAACTTCTCAGCTCTGCAGTTAGCTGTGAAGAAATCCCTGGACAGCTCCTGGGTCAGCCGAAAAGACTTCTTTTAAGTAATCTCTCTCAAAAGCTAATCAAAACAGCAGACCACAGCCATTTGTTTCTAATTATTTTTTGCAAGTTATCCTCCTTTTTCAGACCTGCCAAGACAGTGGCAGAGGCACATTTGCCATAAATTTACTGAAATTGTGTGTGCACATGCTAAAACATAAAAGTTGCAGCAATGGAAATAAAATACACCTGTGGACTAATTATTTTATTTATTGAGTATGGAAAAGCATCCTATCAAAAGAATAGCTATTTGAATAGAAAAAAAAAGTAAGGTACTTTGAAGTTGAAAAAGAGTCTGGAAGCTTTCAAGTAAGAGCTCTACTCACAGAAGAAAGAAAGAAGTGAAAATGCTATCTAGAGCTTGAAATCCATATCAGATTTAAGAATAAAAATCTAAATATATCTATATTTTTGGTGGTTTAACCTCTGTTTTAAGAGAAATTACTTTCTCTTTTTGATGCACCCTGATAAATAATTTTTACATTATCTGACAACACATGCTTGACTGAGATTAATAACTTCTAGTAGTTAAGATGATTTCACCAACTAGTTTTAGTTACTGTACATCTGATTAAGATTTCATTACATTGAAGTTTCAAACTTAAAGACAAAAATATACAATCACATTGGTTGACATTGATGAAAGAAAATGCCTCATTTAGAATGTGGAGTAAACAAATGAAACAGAAATAAACGATTCTAGCTCCATAAGGATTTCTCTGCTACAGATTTGTAAGAAGCAGCCCAGTACCAGTCAATCCAATTAGGATATCATGCTTCATATTATGCCCAAAGATCAGGGGCAGACCATAAACTTTAATGGCTTGAAACGAACACCAGAATTTAAATTCTGACATTTCTACGTTAAAAAGAGAATTTTCTATTAGCTGGGCTACATTGGTATCTCTCACAGGTGAACATTTTATGAAAATCAGCTGTATAGAAGGAAAAATGATACAGTTAAAAAAATGTCCCTAGTGTTTAACTCTTTACTTCGAAGAATAAAAAACACATAATACAATCCAAGATTCCAAGGAAAGACAAAGTAGTGAGAAAATACCTTGAAATGTTTTAAAGACACTGCTGAGCATGTTAAATGGCTACAAGGTATTTTGCAGGTTGTGAATCTTTGAAAAAAAATCCCACTAAAGCTGTAGACAACTGCACACAGTTGTGAAAGTAAATGTTGCTCTATAGCTAGTGTCAAAATCTTGTGCCAATTTGATTCTTTCAACAAGAAGCTCAGCTGAATCCACTCTGCAAAACCACACAAAAGCAACCAGCTCACGCCAACCACTGTAACCTTTAACCGAAGCGATCTGTTCTGATGCGCAAGTCTATTTTCTTTTCAACTCTTCTTCTACATTTAAGCTGTAACTTTGTAGAAATGAAAATAGATGTAGATAATGAAGAAATGTAGATAATGAAGGCTAGAGTAGTTCTCATACTAATTTACAGTGTAGTCATGCTTCTTCCTACGTCCACCTCATTATTTTCTTTGTTCTCATTTTCGCCTGCTTTTGGAAGGCAAGCAGGATCACCTTTACTGTTTAAATAGAGATTCATATCCAACATGCAGATATCTTGAAATATTTCACATGCATCTTTGTATTGTTCGCCTTCTCTCTTCCTCTTTGAAAGCTTCTGGTTTGGTTAAACTCCTGTTTAAATGTCATGGTAGTTCCCTCACCTCTACTACTTATTCCCCTTAACAAGGCTACCAAATGAAATGAAGTCGACCACTGCATTACTTAGTAGTTGCCCCACTTAATTTACCAATTTGAGACACTCTAGTCATGTTCATCTTATGGACTGTGAGGAGAACAGACATAACACAGAATTTCTAGGCAGAAAGCCTCTGGCACAAACACTGTAATGTTAATTACTACTCTTGTCTTCCATGACATGCCTAAGACAATAAAAGTACCATGGCCTATCTGATCTTTGATGCCTGTAACTTTTCCTAAATTACAAAGAACAATCTGAATGCTGGATATCTCAACAGGTATACAGAATGGCCATCTAGAAAGCTCTCCAGCAACAAGTAATGGGATTTTTTTTCCCCATGAATTCAATCGCAGCAGTCGAGATTACTTCCATGAGTCATTCTCCTCCCTTCCACACATACATCAAAACACTTCTCATTCCAGCTGGAGAACTGGAAGAACTAAAGCAAGTGCCAAATATATAAGGGTAATAGAGGCACTGACTTCTAATTCTAAGATTTCCTAAATCCTATGGTTTCCTATTGTAAACTCTATCAGAACAAATAACAACAACAAAAGAGAGCACAGGATGATAATTACAATGTTACACACAACTCTGACCACTTAGATTATCTTGCAAAAAACTAGGTTGGCATCTTCATTACTATCTATCCAATCCAGTACACATCAGCTTCGGAAAACCAAAACGATTTATAATAATATCGGAGATTAATTACCTTGATTATCTCAGCCAGCCATTTCACAGATGCTCTGAGTCACATGCTCTACATTACATTTAATAGTTTCCTGCTTCCACACAGAGAAGCTTCAGCTGGCCAAAGATCGTCTTGCCTGGAAGAACCTTAATTCTGGTAAAAGATTTACAATTCTTTTTTTTATTCCACAGAGAAACCATGTTGTCTTTACTTCTGAGCAGGATACTTTCTGTTTTACTTTGTCCTGCCTCCTCCAAAAACCTAATTATATCCAGATCATAATTTAATTCTGCACTTCTTGTGACACTCCCCCCCTCCCCAGCAAATTAACTCTATCCTCTTCAACATCAAATTACAAGAATTCTTTGGAATTTTATTTCCGTAATTGTGCTTATAAGGTATCGGGGGTCAAGTTCAGACAGTGTCTAAAAAGACAACTGGCTTGCCCAATTGCACCCATTCCACCTACATCAGCAGAGCTCACACGCTGATCGCTTGCTCCCCCAGCACGGCACCAGTGAGCAGCACCAGGATGCCCGGATTCACGTGTGAGGTCCAGAGTTAGCATGACAGCACAGACATACCTGTGCAGTTGTTTGCTAACTGATCATAAAACCAGAGCTGCAAACCTTCATACTCATTTTTAGGGATGAACACGGTACACACTTTTAAAAGATAAACCAAAGGAAGAAGCTACACGTGAGGAAGTAGGAAGAAAGAAGCAGAGAGGATGTGTGTGTGCTTACGGAGAACCATTAGCAAAAAGGTCCGAGAGGAGGAGAAATGGATCTTCAGATCACTTCTTATTTAGCAACAAGAGGGTGAAAGCCTGCAGGAAATATTTTACCAATAGCGTTTCTAAGAAAGTAACACCTATAGAATCATCAGCTTTACACTACCACAGATCAACAAGTCGTTTAATTAGCATGACATCAGCTGGACACACCCAGCAGAATTTCAGACACCCACTGTGAAAAGTGTGGGTGGCCAGGTACAGATTAATTCAACAGATAATGCAGTGATCTACTCAAATGCTACAAATGTTTATGAAGCAACCAAAAGATATTGGCACACAGAAAAAGTTCTAGGCTGTGTCACCACCCGGCCCAGTGGCACACAACACACAACTGGCACAGCCGCTACATCTCATACAGAGCAGCTACAACTGCGCAAAGGAAAAGTAATCAGTGGTGCCCATACAAAAATCATTTTTATCCTTCTCCTACACCTCTAATTGTTTTTCTGCAATGGTAGAATGACAAGTCAGAGAGCACAAGAAATAATTTTTAGTTAAAAATCACATGTCTGTAGTGAGTCACGGTCAAATCCACTGTAATGCAGTTCTCTTGCTCAGTGCCTAACTCCCCAGCACAGAACATCTTATTATCACATACAAGTCAAGGATGGGAGAAAAGTTAACAGACTTAACAGAAAAGCTCATCAATAAAAAGTTGGGGAACAGTCTGTATTTTTCTTCTTCACATTATTTGTCTTCCATTACATCAATTTGATGGGGGGCAGAGTATTTATTAAAAATAAAACTTTAGCTAGTAGTTTTTCCTTTATTTTTAATAAAAATTAATAGTTCACAACATAATGAACAGGCTACTCATATATCATTAAATACACCCTCCAATACAACTATGCAACTGATATGAATTCGTCATTTTTTCTTGCCCATGCACTTTTAGGAGCATGTTCAATTCCAGTGCTCACTTGTGGGTCTCTACAAAGCTGTTATGAAAAGGGTGGAAGTCCTTAGCCTATGCACAGACCTTTCTTTGCAGGTATCAAGCAACTTCACAAACACAAGTGTGTTTCATTACCTCTATTTAATATGAGAAAAATAAGGTAGATTATACAATTTGTTTAATCAAGCAGAACCAGGACTTCGTGACATCTAATCTTTTTACTACACTTTAGAAACAAGGCAGTTGATATAGAAACCATGCATTCCCAGGTGAGCTCACAACATGGCCAGTGCTTTATTGCAACTTGGTCATTTATATAAGTAGGAGAAACTTCAATGGAAATTACTTTCATAATATTGGATGTGATTTCATGTAGTTTTCAACATATGAACTGCAGTAACCTACTGAATCAGAACTGTGCAGAAACAAGTGGACAGGCAATCTATTTTATGTGCCCTAATCTTTAATTTTTTTTTTAATTCACAATTTCTATAACCTTATTTGTGTGGGTGCTTTTTTGAGGCTGGTATGTGGGAGGAGGTCTTTTGGAGGTGCTAATATTCAGTGATATAATTACAGCATTAGGGGATCTGGACAACCCCCTTCCAAATTTATTTTGTTTCATTAATCAGAATTACATTTTTAACTTCCTAAACAGGAGAACGGTGAGAACTAGCTAACCACAGTGCTTCTGAGTTACTCCCTGTGTGTGGGAAATCACCGCACATAACTTCAGCTTTCAGATAGGTAATTTAAGGGAACCAGCTGAGTGTTCCTCTCTGTAGGGGCAAGAGCACATACAGAGGCAAACACTTTCCAGCTGGAGAATCACACCAAAACATGTGGCAGCTTGAAATGTTCATCTAAGCCATGAGGTAAGAGTGCTGTTCTGCCTTAACGTGTACAACGGGCTTGCACGAAAACAGTTTTTTGAATGTCCCTTCCACATCCATTCTTTGTCAACACTATATATACCACCCCAGACCATCCCTAGTTCACTCTGAAGTAACACACTATTCAAATATATTGCAGCATTACCAAGGCAGACTTGGGCATAGAGTCCTTCCGTCAAATAAATGTTCTCTGCTTGTTAAACCAGACACGGACAGATACTCACCTATGTCCACTTCATCCAGTAAAATGTTTTGCACATAGCATAAATATCCTTATTTGATTTACAATTAAGTTACACATAATTCCTTATGCAAGTACTGTGAAGGTCAAAATCTTTTTGAAAATGTAACATGCAACTCTATTTAGAAAAATCCTTATTAAGAAAACCTTAAAGAGAAAAAAAGTAGCAGGATATTAACAGCAAGAAGGCACCCTTCACAAAAACTATATCTATGTCCAAGTGAAGATAAAGAAACACAAATATTTTTAAGTTAAATATATAAATATCAAATCAAATACCAAATATTTGAGAAGCAGCTTTTAAAAGGCATCAATAACTGAGAGTCAATTATTTTCATTGGTTTTCATTTAAGGAGAAAAATCTAGCACTGTAAAGTAACCAACTATCAGGACTAAAAAAATAAAATAAAACTCTTACTCAAAGAAACTATGACGATGGCATAAAAAGAGTGAGCATTCTGCTTGTTTGCACTGTCAAGGAATTTGAAAGACATTCCCAAGCTAAAATCCTTCTTCTGGGGAAACTCTGATGCTCCCATTTCAAACTGAAGTGTTAAAAGAAGTGGTTACATAACAAATAGACAAAATAGACAGTAAGAAATCATTGGAAACGCATGGTACTCATTCAATTTTGAAGCAATTGAAGGGTGAAATAGCTGTTCTAGTACCTGTGGTGAATAACCCCTCATCAGCCTTGTCACCCACAGATGCCCAAACGGCAAATGCTTCAGTGGTGATACAGAGACCTTTAGTCTGAAACACCTGGTGCCCACGCCAGGCAACCCTGCAGATCCTTTAACAGAAATGTAGAAGTAGGGGTTACCTGGGCAGCTGTAACAGGCTGGGACACTGCCAACACAGATTTTGTAAAGGGAGAGACAGGTGATGGGCCAAATGGGCCTTTGGTCTAGATGGAGCTGTCATCTGACCCAGTGTGCTCTTCTAAAGTAAAGATAATATCATAATATGCACTGGAGAACACCACACACATTGCCTACCTGTGATATAACCACAGGTGTCCTTAGTTCAAAAATATATTTCATCAGCTCAATTTGAGTTGTACAAGGAAAGAAGGGCTCTATCCTTTTAATTTCTAATCTCAAATAAAGCTCCTCCCCATGCTACTTGTCACTTGAACTTCACGTGTTGCTGAGTTTGCAAGGATGTGGTGGAATGAAGAAAATAAATTCACTGACAAAAGAATTATTAGAAACTTTTTCAGTTGTTTGCTTAAGTACTGGCTCTCTAATGCCTCCAAGAAGACAGAGACAATCAAATGTCTCATTACTTAAGTTTCAGCTCAGAAAATACAGTAAAAATGAGTTAAGTTGGGTGAAAAGGTGATAATATATATTCACCACATAATGGTGCTAATGATACTGATTTTCAAAAATAGCAATTTATTTGGTGTTAGAGAATTCATATAATTTCTCTATAGCATCACTTACAATTCCACATTCACAGCAAGAGAAACAGCAAGACAACACAAACCTTGCAAATACTCTGATTATCTCTACTCAAAATGGATTATTCTGAGAAAGATTTGAATATTTTTTTGTCACAAGACAAAAAAGTTTTGTATGAAGTCAAGCTGTGCAAGAAAGCACCAGACTGATCTGTGTTATTTGCAGACACAGCACGTCTGCTGTGATTTGTCAAAACTAATTTTTCAGTTTACAGATTGAGCAATACTGAGGCTTTGGTATTTTTCCAAGACTCTTGGGCAACTCTTGGGCTTCCTTCTCAGCAGTGAAGACCAATGTTAACAGTTTCATGACAAGTTACATCTCTGATTCCTGCACAAGCTCTCTCTAATTAGCCAGGCCAAATGATAGTCTCAATGGAAGCCACTGCTAATTACATCTTATCTTTTATCTGCAATGCAATAATCACCAAGTGTTTCTATACACATATTTTCATTGTTTTCGAATGTATAATTCCAGATTCTTCGTAGCTAGATATTAGGGCTTTTTAACACTAGGATCTGATGGACAATAGAAGGTGACTGCGCAGAGGGAATGAGAAAAATCAACTTTAGTAATGTCTCAGAGGAAAACCATTGTTTCTCCTTTTTCAATGTTTTGACAGTTCTAACACCCACAGGACACACAGCACGCACAGGTATCTTGGGGTTACACATGTCTCCTCCAAGCTGATACTACTAGCCTTAAGACTGAGCTTCACACAGCATTTGGTTCACATCCTTACAAGCTGAAGGTACTTAAAACCTTCATGTAAAATTCTCTCCACTCCTGATTCCGAATCCTAAGAAATTTTTTAAAGCTCCAATTTGTTACAACTTAGCTGTGAACCCTGTCTATTACAGGGAAAAAATAAAAAACCACAACAAAAAAACAAAGCCCTTTTGTTTTGAAGGGAAACTAGTCACTAACCTAAAATAGATGAAACTGGTTCCAAGGTAAATTCAACTTAATTGATAGTTGGTTTCCTCACTAGCACAACTGAGAAATGAGTTATGACTGACATGGATAATTTGTTAATTTCAGTTTACAACACAATGCAAATTTTACTTCTTCAAAGTTCTGGTTTACAGATGCTTATAAATTGCTCTTTTGATGCATTTGCGTAAACTGAGAACTTCCAAACTACTACTGCTGTTACTTATGGAACTTACTATAATTTGGTTTTGATTTAGTAATCAAAATAGGTAATGACAAAACCTAAAATTAAGCTATATATAGAAGCAATATCCTTTCTGGACTACAATTTCTGTAAAGTAACAATAGATTAGTTTCTTTCAATAGGCCATAGTCACTTATAAAATAGACAACTGATTGCTCTATACTGTTAGTTAGACAACAGCTACTCCTCTCCTAAGCCTCATTAGTTCCCTCTGATTTCATCTCTGGTTTTCTCTCATGTTCCACATTAACTCTGGACTTGGTCAAGAGAAGACGGGGGGCACGAGAGGACAGGGGCCACGAGAGGACGGGGGGCACGAGAGGACGGGGGGCACTTCTCCAGCAGCCTTTTGCTTCCATTGTCCCAAATTCTCGTATCAGAGAGAACTGAAAGTTATTCATGGTAATTTTGACAGTCTTCCTTTGGAAATAATTCAGCAAACATGTAGTATATCTAGATAATGATGCATCAAAATGCTAACAGATGAGGGATTTCTATGCCGAAGGTAAAGCCATTACTCTGTAGCATCATTTATGTTATGTTTCACATTGATAATGAAACATTCCCCATTATCACTAATAATCTGACTTTACATGGCATGGCTCACTTTCAGACTTTTGACAGAATCAGTAACTTCTGGAGCTCAAATGGTGTATATAAGCACATCTTTCTCTGAATCAAGAGAGAGCTCCAAGGTTCTTACCACTATGTGATTTATTTCTCTGCCTCCTCATTTTGTGCTGCTGAGTCTGACCAGGCCAGCAAGGCTGACCCATCTACACAGTGCTGAAGGTAAAGAAATTGAACAGAGAGATTCAGGGGTTGCTACCAAAGAAGCCTTGCAAAATGACCTCCATTTCTTTCTCCATAAGGGCACCTCTCATGGTTGGTGCTGTTTTCCCCAAATTTACCCGTTCCTGGAGGAATGCAGGTGATCATTATCTAACACAAGAACCTCTAGTTAAGTATTGTGGCACTGTCTCAATAATTCCCTTCCATTTCAGCAGCAAGGTCAGCACAACTGCAGCAGGTTCAGAGTGATCTAAAGAGTCACTGCAGCACAATTCTGATAAAAGACCTCAGTGCCTTATCTGTAGGGGCTTGAACATCGTTAACTGTGCTGAGGGTCCACTATCCCTACCAAGTGTACAAAGACACCCACAGAAGAGTGCACGCTGGTCCATGTGGTCAAAACATCAGAATACTCATTCTCCCATCTCCTGCTGTTTAATACAAAAGGCAAAATTGCTTCAGACAGAACACAGGATTCCCACATGCTCACAAAGAGAATCAGGAGTATCCTATCATGTCACCATACCTGTATGATAAAGCAAGCCTACAGCTTGCTTTAGAAGAATGCATCACTAACTCATACTGTATCAGGCCCCTGTCCATCAAATCATATTAAATAAACTTTAAGAATACATAATGGATTAGATCCTTCCAGGACCAAGACAACCAGGTATGCCATTCCTGACTCACTACTAGGATTATTACATTGACAGACAGTAGTCCTGGACTTGCATGAAAAGAGATTATAGCTATTTCTAGGCAAGAAAAAAGTTGAGCAAAGAAGTTTCTTATTAGTATATTCACACTGTGAGATTCAGGCATCTCAGTACCATGTAATTCCCAAATCATGTGCCCATGTGGTTTATTAGGTGCACCTCTAGATCTCTTTTGAACAGTCCATCAGGTTGCATCACTGAGAGCAGAAAAAATGCTCTGAAAAAGAACTACACACTCGATACTATCTCTACTCATAGATTTTGTTTTCAGGATGCAGAAAGGGTCTTAGATATAGTTGTGATGTCTAGAGAGTCCAGGCATCTCCAGGGTCAAAGGACAGCTGAGAGAAGACTTAATATCACCACAAACACAACAAACTTGCTCGTGCCCCTTGTACAACATTACCTTACTAATACTTCCTTTGCCCTACCTGAAACTCAACAAAAGTCCCTCCTCCACAAATCCATATATGCTTTGCCAGAATGGAGATTTACATATTTTTGATGATTTTAAAGATTTCAAAAAACAAACCTGAGTTTAGTATGGAACAAAAGGTTTTAAGGTTTTAGCAATTACACTAGCTGCAAATTTCAGCCGCAGCAGTAACAACTGTATTGCACTGCTGCACGAGTCAAGGTTCACAAAGCGGAAGGATAAAACCTCTTATTGAGACACATTCTCCCTCAAAACTATCTTGTGCAATAAAGAATATCTACATCACAGGGAGTTTCAGCAAAATAATAGTTTGTCTGCCAGATGTGCCCGTATGGCAGCAACAGCTGACACATATAGCTACAATGAGTAACACATCACCAATTTAAAGCTGACTACAAACAATGCATCTTATTAAATCATTCATCCCTGCAGCAGTCGCACCCAATCCTGTTTAGGGAGACACCTTCAACATCCCATTAGGTATATGTCACAAGGGAGGGCCTGCAAGAGACTCTTGTCAGGATAACCCATATAGTTCAAGTGCAATTTGTGAGATGAGACAACTCTTTTACACATCACCACTAGAGGTTTTACAAACAATGGCGATTTTAATATAAAGAATGCATCACCGGTGACACATAAAGGATTTTACAACTCATCCCCAACCAACTTCCATCTAACAGTTCGATCCCTCAAAGAAATGCCAGGTTCTCTACATTCGCTGTAGTGCAGTTTGCTGAACTTCTCACCCATAACTATTTGATTTTTTTTCAGAAAGTTTGTTCACTGCATGTTCCTTTTCTCTCAGTCAGCCCTTTGTCTCCTCCTACTCTGATAGTAAGAACCCAACTGGCAACACTGAAAAGTTCTATCACAACTCCCCTATTTGCACTACAGAGCTAGTTCCCAACATCTGCCAACATACAACTTGAAAAAAGTCCCATGTACTAGACTCTCAATATCTCAACTTGAAAGCCTTTTCCTTTTTTCAAACAGGTCAAGAATGTCTGAAGATGACTGACTACAGTTGCAGCACTGATTCTCTGCAGAACTCACCAAAGCTCTTACAGCTGAAATGAACACACACAATGGTAGCAGCAGACACCTGCATCTCCATGGCAAATTATTTACAGTACAACTATTTAAAAAGAAATATTACTACCATTATTGTATGTATCCAACATTTAACTTCAATGCAGCATGGGGATTGGTACTTTAAAATAGACATAGACACATGCACATTCTTTGTACTAGCATTAGTTCTATAAAAATTCTGATCTACTTTACTCAATAAGAAAACAATTTGACACCTGTGCAAGATTTCTTTGCAAATCAGATAAGGAATAGTATGTTCCACAGAGTCCCTAATCCAGTCCAATTTACTTCAACTGTCCTATCACCTTTCTCCACTTCCACTCCAGAAAGTAAGCAAAGTTAACAAAGGGCTTTGAGCTAGTAACAGATGTATGGAAGCTAGAGATGATGTACAAGCAGTACAGAAGTAGAAATAACTGAATCCTAAGAACAAAACCACCTCTTGCTCTTTCTTTTCAAAGGCACAACATCCACAAATATATGTTCTCAATTACAGCAAACTTCGCCTTGACAGCAGACATATCAATTCTGCAGCCAGGCTGTAACATAAACCTCACAGAGATTCCTCAATTAGCTTTAAAGTAGTTGGGCTCACATACAAGTAACAGTGGTGCTGCTACAATAAAATATACCAAAGAAGGTGGAAAAGTACTGGAGGGTTGGGGCGTTAACCCATCACTGGAGGATTAAACAGGATGATTGAGACAGTTGCTGCCCTCAGGTGACAGCTCCACCCCTGTGGAAGGTGCCCTGTCCCCTCCAACAGTGTCAGTGAATGGCACAGAAATCCACTTGTAGACCAACCCAGTTTATAGTCCCACCTGTTAAGGTAAACAGGGAGCACAGATTCCATACCATTCAGCCATCAGGGGTTGGCAGGAAGGACGCAACAAGGGCAAGAGAGACAGCAGGTGAGTTACCACCCCACTTCATCCATCATTAAATGCACATGACCATGATGCCATAAATTTCACCCCTCCTACCACTAGCGGTGGTGTCCAAACTTCAATCATCCCTGCACGTTGTATGCTCTTACTCTCCAATGTGATTGGAATTGCTTTCTCCAAATACACCAGCAAATCAGTTTATTAGGGCAATACTCACCAATAGGTGATTTTGAGTGAATATTGAATCTGCACACACCACATCAGTGAAAGAAAATGACCACAGCCATCACAGGGACACATCCTGTGATGACATGCATCCCTAAACAGACTTACAAGACATCACCAACTTAGTTCTCTTTTTGCTAATGGCTTTGTATCTAAGCTACAATAATAATGTCAATTCCAAAAGGCTACTGTTCTTACTAACGTGATTTCTCTAGCCCAGGGCAAACCCAATTCAATTATGTCATAAACTGCAGGAACGATATATTTTCATATATTCAAGAAAGAGCAGCAAAACACTGTAACCAAAGCTAGACTCCGGCTTCTACACTGGGAGTCAGCTTGCACAGACTTCAAAGCTTCAAGTGGTGTTCTACAGCACAGATAAATGCTATAATACAGAATTTTTAAATGTAATAAATTCCATAGGACAGATAAAGTCTGCTAGTCACACATCGTCTAACAGCAGCAACAGTAACTTCTCACATTCCCCTACTTTTATTCAAATTGTTAGTCAGTGACCAGAATTCATTACATCTGTAGTTCTACCACTACTGGACTGTGCTGAATAAGCTGGACCTATTTCAGAATAGAACTGATATCCTACAAAGAGGTCTTCTGGCAAAGACAATGTACTGGGATCTCTCAAACTGAGTTCTGTGGCTGATTCCAATACAGAATTCAGAGATGCCACACAAACTATCGGAACAGGGCACTGCAGTCTAAATGAGCGTGAAGAGAACAAACAGATGGGAGATCAAACTAAAATCCCAGTTCCACCAGTCTCACATTCGGATAGCCTCTAGAGTACAGTGCCTTGTGAATAAAGCTGATCTGAGGAGAATGGATTCCTCCCCTGATTTGGCACACAGTTCTTCAGCAGGTCACCCAAATTTCCAGACATTGGTCTCTCGCTTTCACGGGAAGATGTTTCAGAAGAACTGGTTATGCTATTTTGCAATTAGATGGTGTTCTTTAATGAACCCTTAACAAATTAACAAGGTTAATGTGCTGAATTCCTTGAGTTGTAATTCCTCAAAACACAATTTTTCCATACTCCTGAGCATCTTACTACTACACTTTCAACTCAGAGAGGTGAGTTAGGTACAAAGACAAATAATCACTTAAATTTTGCCATGTCAACAATATAAATCAGGCACAGCAGCTTCCTGGCACCACTTCCAAAAGGGATAAAGCAGTTCCTGATGTCTCAAGAACTATTTAAATCTGAAAAACCATGAGCACCCAGAGTGGTGAACAAGTGGTACAACTTTGGAGATGGCACCTCAAGATGGGAACAAACTGAAGAAAGTCAAGGAAAGACGAGCAAATCCAAGAAGGACTCACAAAGGAATACTAAACTAGCAAGGATTTCTGTATCAAAAAAAAAAAAGAGGCCAGGGAATTTGGCTGATGTTAAAGGTCATCTTAAGAAAGAAGATGATAGGTCTGTTCTCCCTATCTATGGAGACAAGAGAAGCAAAGAGCTTAAGTGCAACAAGGCTTGTGGACATACTGTAATAGAGTCTAATAGTAAGATAAGGAACCACAAAGAACAGACCAGACTGAGAGGTTGTGGAGTCTCCACAATTTAAGGCACTTTAGAATACATTCAGCATATATCCAACACAAACACCGGTGACTCCAGTCCAGGGCAAAGGGAAGAATGAATTATGTGATCTCTGGAGGACCTTCTCATCTCTCTGACACTTTGGGAAGTGAGTACAAGCACATTCAAACGGGCTGCTAAATGCAAGGTGCATATCTACATGATTCATCTAGCAAAGTTTGCCTGGTCTTCCCTCCTGCTTACCTGTTATGGAATACAACACCCATATACCTGCAGTTCCAAAAACATCCCTTTGAACCCACCCATCTTCTACAGACCCACACAGCTCTTGGCTCAAAGTTATAAGTGATGCATTGATGAGTGACTCTCAAGAAGTGATGGATAGGGTGAAAAGTCTAATCAGTGGGCCTGGGACTAAGCACCAAAGAAATGAACACAACAAACAGCAGGTAGATTAGAAACCACACGTAGAAACCACAGACAGAGCCAGCAACTCAGCAGTTGCAAAATCAACAGTGTTGGATCATGAAGCATCAACCACAGGCTGAATATCAAAATGTCCCACAGACTATCAATGGAACATGATAAATTGGAACATTCAGAATGGAACATTCAGAACCTGCAGAACACAATAATCAGTCATGAAACTGTTCCCAAGAAGTTTTTTCAGAATCTCAAATTCAACTTTCTCATTTAGAATGTTTCAGATTTTTTTCATTCACATTATGGAATGTTTGATTGTGAAGAGTAGCAACTAAAATTTTATCTCAGAGGAAATTCATCACCTTCCTGTGCTAAGAAACAACAGAAAATTTGGAGAAGTGTCCTTGCAATTGGTGATTATCTACTCACACAGAGAGCAAGTAGCTTCTTAATGTTGTTTATCTGGATCTTTTTAAAACAAATTTATATTTACCATTTTCAGAAAGGCCACTACAATGACAAATGCTATACATATCCCCATAGGAGTCCATTTCTGGCTTCTTTGAGTGTGGTTCATCTTGAAGTGTAAAATACAAAAATTCAAGAGAGAAAACCTCTACAGGATCACCTACAAAGACCAAGTAAACCTACATCAAGTGCAGTGGAGGATGATGACATTTCAAAGATAAAAAAAATTAGTCATTTCTACAGCTAAAGTATCCTATTCCTTTGACTATTGAAAACACAATAACTAGTGCACTGACTCAATGACAAATGCCAGTTTCATAATTAGGGTGGAGCACACAAGCAACTATAAAGGTTAACCCAATCTGAGACTCTCACTTCTGCCGAATACATTTGAAAGCTCCAGATTCTGAGTGAGGTAAGCATAACCTAAACATACTGGCTGTTTCAAATCCTTGGACCTAACTTGGATAACTTCTTTTCTTGGCAGAGTTGATCTAATTTTACAGAAAAAAGCTCAACTCTTCATCTAGGTTAAGTATTAATCATTTCACATGGTCAGTAAACCAATGAAGAGTGTGTCAGATGTATTTCGAATTCTGAGGATTGTTATTATCTGCTTTGTTCTCAGTCATTCTTCAAGACACCACCTGAGAAACATGGAACATTTACTCAATGAAAACCTTCTGAAGTATTTCACCCAGTACGCTTTAATGGAGGGCAGCACCAGTGCACTGTCCATTGGGGGGCTAAAAAACCTGCTTCAAAATCAATTTGCACAGTACCTGAAGGTAAGTTTTACTCTTATTTATTTACTGTGTTTCCTATCAAATGGATAGGAGAAAGGAAATACAAGCAATGATGTTCAAGGCAGATTATTGTGCCCAAATGGTTTCACTGACTCTATAAATAATGCTTAAATAAGGTTTGCATTATAAAACTTCATTTAGTGCACAGTAGTTCCAAAAAGATATCTGAGCATGGAATTTATAACAAATACTTATGAAACAAAATGCAGGGGAGGTTTGGGGAGGTTTTTTCATGGTTTGTTTGAGTTTGGGGTTTTTTTTCCTAATGTAAGCCGAATTTCACTTAAAATATTGCATCTGAGTCTTATAAAATATTTGTTGTTTCAGTCTAAATAATTAATGTTAAATCTAGAAAATACAGAGAAGAAAAATTTATAAACCAAGTAAAACAGTAGAACACATTTTAAAGCAAGAGATCTCAGCCAATTTCTATCTAGATTAAGTTTCCACTATCACAAAATAAAAGAAGGTTTGCCATTCTGGAAAGATGCCAAATAAAGAAAAGAGATTCCACCAGGCTAGAGAAACACCCATTTCCTGTAGCTGGAAAAATCTAGATTGTGATTTCATATATATTCTCTGCCAACCTTTCCTGAACTGCATTAGGACTCAATTTAGATTCTTTTGCTAAACAAATCCCTAAATACTGTGTTTTGGATAGCTGACAGAACCAATTTTTGCTAAAGGTCTGAAATAAGTGGCACCCCAATAGAAAAAGCCAGTATTTTGAGAACTACAATAATCCAATTTAGTCATTTCAATTAACGTGAAATAGCTTATTAACAAAACACAAAGGTTGGTGTGTTTTTTTTCCCCTAAAAACATCTTAGAAATTAATTGCCAAAAATTAATAGACATGTGATGGCAAATTCAGAAATATAATGCTTTTTATATTAGCTGGAGATCATTTAGCACCATACCCATTTTGCCAGATATGTGGAAAAGGAACTGTTCAGAAAAATCAATGCTGACGTTTTCTATCTGAACATCAGACATTTTCAAGAAACTGGTCTGTTTGCAAAAATTTATGGCACCATAATAAATCAACATAAAAACATAACAGGCCATTACAAAATACACATAGATATAAGATATTAAAAAAGAAAACATTTAAAGAATTTAAATTATAACTTCAAACTTGGTTTATATTATTTAATTAGCCCGATCAGGGTTGTTATCAGAATACTTATTGCATCAGGATGTTACATGCACTCTTACCAGACACAACAAATAAAAGAAGTTAATAATCTCAACGTGATTTAATACACTATCGAAATTTTTTCAACAGTGAATACATACCCCTAATGAAGAGGGGAAAAGGGGAGGGAAAGAGACTCTCAGACCCTGGCCCAAAGAGTAAAGAAAGTAGCAACACCTTTTCAAATACTGCATGCAGGGCCCAAATTAGCATCTAATAAAGGAGTAGGTGGTATGCATGTTAATTTTTGATTGGCGACTGTGTATATGATGCAACAATTCCACCTGCTGTTTCAAACGTTCCAAATTTAGCCCAATAAGACTGAAATAACCTGCCTGCATGATACTAGATTTTTCCCAGTCATTGCCTCTTTGTTAACATTTGTGGCAGACAACAGCAAGCCGTACTTCTAGTTTAACCAGTCAAACTAGTAAATACTACACTACCAGTGTTACTTCAAGTAGCACTGACTGTTACTGACTGTGTCACTCTTAATTCACATTCTTAACAGGGAAATAGTCATGGCAATCTACTTATTTCATTCTTTTTTTTTTTCCCCCTTAATTCTTGTCCTATAAAAACAGGATCAGTTCTCACTTGATAATATAATTAAATCGTTGGACAAAAATAACGATGGAAGTGTCAGCTTCGATGAGTTTGTGATGCTTATAAAAAGGATAACTAATAGCGGACAGTAATGCATCTGCAAGAACGAATATCACTGCTTTGAAGAAGAGCCTGGCATTTGTTTACATTATTCGTACACCTAAACCCACAGATTTGTTATTATTTTAAAACATATGGAATAAAGATTTAACAGATAACGAAGTACGCCTGTATTGTGTTTCCTGCATGCTCACTAGCTACACTTTCCAGCTGAAAGGCCTTGCAATTAGTTCAGAACTACCTGTTTCTATTTCATGCTACATTTGAGGTGTCATTTAACAAATCCTGCTTTACCTGAGCTACTATTTGGACCTCTAGAGCAAGTCAAATCACAGTTTCTAAAACATCCAGAAAGAAAGGTGTAGCATTCCATTTGAGGAGTGTTCCCTAATGGATACCATCCAATACTCCTCTCGGTTCAGTTTCCTCATGAGGTAAGACAACACTGCCATAGGGCAAACAGCTGAAGTTTTTAGAACACGAAGTACCTATTTTCAGTAACAACGTAACAATGCCAAGTATGATAACTGCAACATTAAATTACATTTATGTAAGTACCTTACTTTTTTTTTGTTATTACTGCTGTAATAGGTAATTAGATATATAAACTGAGGGATTGCTTTTGCAACTAAAATATTCATCACCTTTCTTTGGTGCAGCTTTAACCTTTTCATTGCACGATTCCTGCGACAGATGTGTTTTCAAACAAGTAATTCATGGGCATTATTATTTACTTTAAGAAGAAATTAGTCAAAGAAGAGAAATGAGAAGAATGAAAATTTTGAAGGCAATTAATCAGTAGATTAGGCACTAATCCTGCTAGGTAACTTGGAACTTCGGACTGAATTTTAACACCAGCATCCTCCATTATCTTGATAAATTAATTAGATATCAGAGTTATGTAAGGACTTAAAGAGACAGATTAACTGCAAAGTCTGTCAAGTGCATTCAAGACCCCATACGACTGTGGTTCCTATCCCTGAGTCTTCCATCCATGAATGCACTGATGCATGAATAGAAGCCTCAAAAAAAATTATGCTTAGACGTGATATGAAAGTTCTAACAGGCTCGCAGGCCGCTTTTACAAAAAACATATAGTTGTTGAAATATATTGTTTCGTGGAAGAAAACCATAATCTTTATTACTTTTTTCTGGTTTATGGAAAAAAAATCTCACTTAACAGCATGCTTTGATTTCAAAACTAAATACACCACATGCACATTTGCTTACTAAGCTACAGTAGCCACTTTACACACCTAAGTACAACCACAGAATTTTAAGAGGTGCTTTAGCATGAGTGAGACATGTTCCTTTATATCTCTAAGACAACCTTAGAAATTTTGGAATTCAATCAGGTTACTGAGATCCTGAATAGGAAATGCGGGCACCAAAAAACAAACATGTTTTAAGAGTGTCATCTACTGGCAAAACGTATTTCTGCATTTCTTGAGTATATAGAAAATGCAATTTTATCCAGCACAATAAATTCAGTTTCATGATCCTACACAAGGTGCAATAGGTCACAAAGAACAATGGTCACAATTAAAATTAGCTTTTTTAAATCAAAGGAAAAAAAAAAGAAAAAAGCATTACAGTTATTTCTGGAAAGAGTCTTTTTTTTTTTCCTCTAGAGAGTAATAGATTCAGTTGTAATAAAATTGACAAAGAAAATAATTAAAAGGCTCATTTAAAAAAAAAATATCTAATTTTAATATTAGAGGAAGATGAGGGAAATGGAACAAACAAATAACTCTTTGTCCATCCAGTGAATCCAGTCCATTAGCAGTTCACAGACCACACAGTTCCCCTTTAAAGGAGCTATTTTTTGAAGTTATCATTTGCCAAATTACCAAATTATCACTGGTATGAGAAAATTCTTACCAAGCACTATGGTCAAGCAAATGCATTACTTTTCTGAACAGCCATCTCCCTGCATCATTCCTATCATTATTTTCCAAAAAGGCTAGAAAGTAAAGCAGAAAGCTTAAGAATACTTAATGGGAACATAAACTGCAAATAATCAACCAAGATGAGATCAAGAACTTGAGGGGTTGTGCTCAGAGCTCATGTACCTCCCTCACCTTCCTAACTCATCAATGCCAGGCAATGCTCCAGGCTTGGGGAAGAGTGACGAAAGCTGCCCAGGTGACCTGGGGGTGTTGGTCTACAATGGCTGAACACAAGCCAGCAGTGTGCCCAGGTGGCCAAGAAGGCCAATGGCATCCTGGCTTGTGTCAGCAATAGTGTGGCCAGCAGGACCAGGGCAGCAATTGTCCCCATGTACTCAGCACTGGTGAGGCCGGGCCTCGAGTTCTGTGTCCAGTTTTGGGCCCTCACCACAAGAAAGACATTGAGGTGCTGGAGCATGTCCAGAGAAGGGCAACAAAGCTGGTGATAGGTCTGGAGTTCCACTCCTGTGAGGAGTGGCTGAGGGAGCTGGGGTTGTTTAGCCTGGAGAAGAGGAGGCTCGGGGGTGACCTTATCACTCTCTACAACTACCTAACAGAAGGTTGTAGCCAGGTGGGGACTGGCTTCTTTTCCCAGGCAACTAGATAAACGAGAAGAGGAAACAGCCTCGATCTGCACCAAAGGAGGTTCAGGTTGGACAAAAAGAATTTCTTCACTGAAAGGGTTGTCAGGCATTGGAATGGACTGTCCAGGAAGGTGGTGGAGTCACCATCCCTGGAAATGTTCAAGAAATGACTGGATGTGGCACTTAGTGCCATGGTCTAGTTGACAAGGTGGTGGTCGGTCAAAGGTTGGACTCAACGATCTTGGAGGCCTTTTCCATGATTACTTGATAATATCAGGTTTTATTTCGAATAAAAAGATTCAAATTTCCATAGATGTAACAAAGGCAAGCAAAGAAGACCAAGACATTTTCTAAGTACTTTAGAATAAACGATCAGCTTTGCTAAGTACAGTTTTGAGTACCTGAATGCTTGGTAAATTAAGAAGGGATGTAAGTAGCTGCATATTTTATCGTGGCCCTGAGTTCCCCTCCAAGCTACATATTTCAACTTTTGTCTTTTTCTTAAAAATAAAAGGAACTCGCGCCTCTCCGGTACCTTTCTTCTCCCCTTCAGTTTCCAAAGGAGCAGGAACTGAAAGAAAATTACACTGCTTTGGTCCTTAGCATACAGTGGTGTCAGAAGATATTATTGGTGCTGATACATTCCAATTAATTTTCTTGCATAATGAAATATCTACATCAATTAGATATTTCACAAGCTTCACTAATGTGCTTTTTTCCATTTGTTTTTATTGATAAATAGAATATCTAAACAGTTTTTAGTACAAGACAGACTCTGCTAAGGCAGATTACTTAGCAGCTATAATTATTGGTAGTTCAAATTTCCCCCTTGAAATGATTTATATCTGTTTCTCGTCCAGAACTGAAACGTCAAAGATCAGATTAAGATGCTGAAATATGACTGGTAATAACCAATTTCAGAACCTTAATGCAGCTCAGAACAAAAGAATATCACTATTCATACTGCAAGCATACTGCTTCCCTTGTAAACAATGTATTAATCTTCTATGACACATATAGCCATTCCACTATTTCTTTAACTTTATGTCCACATAACTTTCTCTTTAACATACCTACCTTACTTGCCCTTGAATGCAAACTGCAAATCACCCAGTTAATTAGAGTTATATAAAACTGGCACTCAAAAAGCTCTAAAAACAAAGATGCCCCAGAATCTTCCGTACTCTCCCTTCTTGCTACCCAAAAAATTTACAGTAAGCATTCAACATCTTCCACATTTTACAACATATTACTATCATGAAATTGAACTCTCCAGTGAAAGAGTATGTCTTTTCACAAACTGAAGAAAGAGGAAGGAAGAGACCTCTTCCAGGACGGCAAGGCCAGAAAAGTTTACCTTTGCTCACCTGAGGACATTTCCAAACACCATGAAGTTTTAGCAGCAAGTCTCACAGTGAAACTTTTAGGTCTTTAATTTACCCTCAAAAGGTCAGACTAGGTTATCTTTCCAATGCAAATAAACAACCTTTACAAAAAGGTCAAATGCTTCAAAACCCTCCTATTTGCACATTTCAGACTAAGCAGACATGAAAAAAAGTTTTACTTGCAAATCCCAATAAATCACTTTTGAAGGAAGTTCATACAGAAACAGTATGTCACTATAAACAATCCACTTAATTTCTCGCTAGAACATGTTCACATCTTACACCAAGACACTGCTTTATTTCTCACATTTGTCTGTTCTTTTTCATTTTCTTTAAAACACTTGTTCACTGATCATTTTTAAGTTTTACTACAATGACAATGTGATGAACTTCACTCAAATTCTACCATCAGCATATGATGCAGAAAGCCCTGCCCTATCTACAGCATTGAAATTTTTGTCAAAAGGAAGACTGTAAGATGAGTCAGAAGGAGGGGTGTAGTGGTTATTTATACATTTTATATAAAGGGAATAAAAGAATTTTTCAAACCTTTTCCCTTTAATCCTTACCTTTTTTATATAAGTTTATATTTTAATAAAAGCTTTGTGATACACTTTTCAGCTCCCTATTATATTTTATTCCCTACTAAAGCCAACCTAATCATTATTGTCTACTCCCAGCATCAGTTTACAGCCAAGGAAAATATCAGAAAGATTAAAAAAGTAAAGCTAAGACAATTCACAAAAGCGAGCAGGTAATGGTAAAACACCACCAAAAGAAAATACCTTTTTAAACAATATTAAATAGGGACAGCAGAAAACAGCTCATGTCCTACCACGTAAGAGTACAGTACAGATCTTAACTAACACAGAGGTAACTCCCTTTTGAACAAAAGATGTATGTTCACAAAACATATGCAGGAAAAACTGTACTTACAACAGGGTTTTTTGTGTCTGGGTCAAATTCTGTAGAATTTGCATCTGAAACAGAAGTTCAAAGTAAACACAGTATATTTGTTCTACATGCACTACAAACTTGTAACAGTTCTGTGATATTTCAGGGCTTGTCTGCATTTAAGCTACAATCACGTGCTGCACCACTTCTGAAGCAAGCACGGGAAGCACATGACCTCAGACACACACATTCCCTTTCCCACTTTCCAAAACTCTTTCCTCTCAGCTCTTAGTAGTAGAAATTCGTTGATGAGCTAAATCTCTTCATACTACTACTGCAGTGGTTTTGGTTTGTCTACTCTGGCTAATGAAGGCAAGTGAGAAAACCACTTTTACTCTTCACCACCTGCACACTCCAGAAAGAGACTAGAGGTGAACTGTAAGCACACTCTCTCCTACGCTTTAGATCATGAAACAGGTTTCAAGCAATCTGCATAATAAAGAATTCCTACTACCTTGCATAGAGAGGTAGCACAGTGCACATAGCTGAAAATGATCTTGCTGCAAGAGCTAAGTATCTAACAATCACAGGATCTGTAAATAGTTCTAGTAATAGACATACATTTCATATAGAGAATAAAATTTCATTTAAGTAAATCATATTAACACTAGCATACTGAGCTCACCTTTCCAATTCAAACAGTTTCTTGCAAATTCCACAACTGCTAACTGCATTCCCAGGCAAACTCCTAGAAGAAAAACCAAAAACCCCAGAATTTAACAGGACAAAGCAGGACTAAGTACTTGCTCTTCTGTCCTAGACTTGACTACTTCAAAATCTTGGTACTCATTTTATATGCACAGACTTATAAAGAGCTAAATCAAAAGTGGTTGCTCAGTATGAAATTCACACTTCAAACTTTGGCACACTGTAAATACCTGTGACAAAATTATGTGCTTTAAGTCTTCTCAAAGATTTTTTTTTTCCTCCTATTTTACAAATAATTACTGAAAAGACAAACAGAACCTGAAAGCCTGGGTATATCCAGATTCAAAGTTTGCTTTGGCAGCTACTCAGACACTTAAAAAATCGTAAGAAATGCAGAGTAGGAACGAAAGTTTGAGAGGCACTTCCACAAACAGAACTCAGCTCACAGGCCAGATGACTTTCCCATAATAAAACATACCAGTAAACCAACAAAAATAATTTCATATAACAAACATGTCCAACAAAGACACCTATGTTTTCTGCACACTATTTAATATATATAGTGATTTAATGATAATGAGAAGCAAAGACTCTCAATTCAAAATGTGAACATAGCAAATAAAACCTTGGGAATAGGGGTAGCCTTCATTTCCTTCCTTATACAGATGTAGTACACAACTATGACCCTGGGCATTATTTGCACGGCAAATATCCACAACATCACATGTACTTCCCTAAGACAGAATCCTTCCTTAGTGTGGGTTTAATTTTAACTTTTTTTAGTCAAATCAATTAGCTTGCTATATATCTCCAACACAGAGTAACTTCTGACTCTAATGATCTTACCAAGAAAAGGTTTTTTTTTTGATCTTGCCCAGGAGATAGCTCGGAGTTTGCCTTCTGTTCCCCTAATTCCAAACCCTCCTGGGACCAGAATGCCACTGTAATGACAGCCATATATAAAAGAATCAACATGTAGAATCAAGCCAGCAGAGGAAATCCATACAAACTGAAGACTTTTGAGGCAACTAAGCAAGTACAATGCATGAAAGGCACGTTTTGTACGAATATTCCAAAGACAAAGAATTTAAATTTGGAGATTTGTTTCATCTACCCACCCCAATTCTCTCCTGACCAGCCTCATGCTTCACAGTGAAATTCCGACTCCTTAAATACATACTGCGCAAATAAATTATCTACATATTCACTACTCTACGATCCCAACACCAGAACTTTACATCTTCTAAGCAATAATGCAGAAACTAAATGCATTTTGACAACAAACAATATCCCTTTACAAATACAAATTGAAGTTCTGGCAATGATTCTTAACAGAGATATTTGCAGAGTGTCAATAGAATTTGCAAGCACCTTTCACTGACCTGCACTGTAAAGAAAGTCTAGCTATCCAAAAAACCAAAACAAGAAGAACCCTAACCCAACAACCAAAGAACTGCAACTTGTCTAAAGAGATTAAAGCAGAGTTCGTTGGTATAGGTTGATACTTCATTTGCTGTGTCTGAAGCTTGTAATATATCCAACCATGTAATATATCCCTTTACATAAGTAACGGAAGTTTGGATGCACTGAGAAATTATCTGATTTACTGAAGCATTTTTCAGCATATGAAATCAGTGTTATGGTCTGCATTTTGGATACAGAATACCCAACATCACTTACTCTGCTTTGCACAGTTTGTGCCATGCCTGGTGATATTTCACCGAGTTCTCCACTTCTGTAGAACGTTCAAGTTCTGTTGAATCTATATACTAATAAAGAAAAATAAGCAATGAAATGGTCTTTTCTTCCACAGAAATAACAGCATACAGTATATAATCAAGCATTAAGAAAAACTATTAAGCATTTCAAGTGAATTTCCAAATAAATCTTTAACAAATTCACTGAATACCCAGTACTTTCAGGACACAGTGCTTGCTCCAGTTGCAGCAATCCATGCCCCTTTTTTTGCACATAGCTCAGAAGTTCTGCCTGTCGGCAGTCCTGCTTGGCATCCTCCAGGCAATGAGATTTGCTAGAATGCTTCACATAACTGGGTACCCAGGTTATCTTTCTATGGCAATCAGGAACCAGTCGAGGAGTGGTGCTGACCTTATCCTGATAGCTGGGATGTTCACTTTCCTGCCTTTTGGGTGCCACAGTTCATCTAAGCTTATTGTAAGACTGGATAAACCTGCATTATCTGTGAAAAAGGCATTTCCAGGGAGCATTGTGTAGAAAGGCAGACAGACACACTATCTGTGCCCTACTAGAAATACTGCATTAGAATCTCTAGTGTCCTTAAGAAGCAAAGCTCCTGACGTACCACTAGAGTGAAGTGAGATGGCTATGTACTGCACTGGGGACACAAAAGATCAGAGTTGGATTCTTGGTTTTGTCAGTCTGCTTCTCAGAATAACATAATTAATCACATCCTGCTGCAGAGTCCATTCTCCACAAAAATGAGATCATCCAAACTGACAGAATTCACCTGTGTGCAGAGAAATGAACCTGACAAGAAGCTTGCTGACAGTTTTCCAGACAGACAGGACTGCCTTCTAGAACTACTTCTGAATGTTGTCATTCTATACTAGAATACTACAGGATCTACTAAAAGAACATTTTATCATGCTTGGAGATTGGAAAGAGAAACTAATTACAGTTTAAGTTAATTGTGTTTTCCTTGCCAAAGATATTGAGCAGGCACATTTATCACTTCAAGCAGCATCAACATTTCATCATTCAGATGAAGCAGTTCCTTCAAAGCACAGCATTCTATCAACAGCCTTTGGGCAAAAACAGTAAGAGGAGGTCAGGACATGCAGGTAAGTACGGCAGGATCCCTTGTCTGTTAACCTTTCAGCACTGTACCAGAGCTCAGCAATCATTAAGTCTCGTGCTTGTTAATGCAGAAGCCCCGCGAAAATTAAGAGCAGCTGCACACAAAGCTAACTGTGTGTTTGCAGACAGGGCACCTTTCACTTTTTTGCTAAAAGCAAAACTATTTTACTTATCATAAAAATTTCCCACCATGCAGCTGCCAGTAACACTACAGTGACAGAATTACATAGGAAAACTATTTTACTTATCATAAAAATTTCCCACCATGCAGCTGCCAGTAACACTACAGTGACAGAATTACATAGGTCAGAAAGGACCTTGCGAGGTCTCTAGCCCAGCCCTCAAATCAAGTCAAACTGGAGCAGGTTGCTCAGGGTCATTTCCAGTCAGGATGTAAAAATCTCCAGGGATCAATTCTGGTGTTCCGTAGTATTTGCTCATAATCTTCTTAGGGAACAAGGAGAGGCTGACCACCTGCCATTTTTGCCTCTCTCTC
>VXAY01002692.1:965786-978973 GCA_013399855.1 Oxyruncus cristatus
TCCCCCTCTCTCTCTCCCCCCCCCCCTTTTTTTTTTTTTTTTAAAGGTTCGTACAACATTTGCCCTCTTCTAGTCACAGAATCACTAAGTTTGGAAAGGATCCTTGAATCCAGCCACTAACCCATCACTGCTAAGTCCACCACTAAACCATTTCTCATGAGAACAAGTGAAATTTAACTTTGATAGTAAAAAAAAATTGCCGGTAAAGTCTGTTTTTTCACCAGATCCAGTTTTGGGTTACTTCAGTGTTCCCTTAAGGTAACTTAAGTTACAAAAAAAAAAAAAAAATTAAATCTGTAAACATTTATTTTAAAAAATTAGATGCTTGGCCTGTCTGTATTTATCTGCATAATTCATTTTCTAATTTTCACATGAATTAAAACTGCCTCACATGATGGGAATTAGTAGGGTATCACAGAATTATACAATAGTAGATTCAAAGTATTCCTGAAAGCAAAAGCCAGAAATATCCTCACCATTAAATCCAGTTTGTAATTAATTGCCAGCGCAGAGTGTTCCAGAGCTTTGAAAACAGATGCATAGCAGTCACTCAGCTTTGTGTACTTGCCAACGAGAGCTATGGAACACACCTTCAGCAACCTTTCATATCTGAGAAAAACAAGTTTTTCAGTTACTACATCAAATTTCACAAAGAAAACATTTTAAGTGTTTGCTTTTTCTTCAACTCCACAAAATATCTCCTAAAATTTCCAAACTGACCATGTTTTTAAACATTCACAGGTGCTGATCAGCACCTGGTCCCCAGTCCAGTCTGGTGACTTCACAGTAGCTAAAAACCTAACTTGAATTAAAACACTTCTAAAAAAAGCAGCAGGACGTAGAATACCTGCAAGCCATTTTCTTCCATTTCACTAGAAGATCACTTGGCTGGTCATCAATAGGTAAATTTAACCTCTGTTTAAAATACTTAATGATGCCTTGCTCCTCCAACAGGATTGGTACTCGGTAAGTAGAAGAAACATCATGAATAAATATCACCTAGCAAAAGAGAGCATAACATGAAAGACCTAAAATTTTTCATAGGAAACATTCTATTTTTTGGATACTACATGCATTTTTGCATTCCATATACTTTCTGATTTTTAAATACTTGTCTTTTGAATGAGCAGGACAGCTTGGCAGCTACCATCCTAAGGATATAACATTAAGAAAGAATTACTGACTGCTCTAAGTTACAGCTGTGCTGACTATGAAGACGGCTATAATCCTGAAATAAGCTAAAGACACTGCTTTTGTCTTGGCAGTACATACAGTCAAGAGAGGAGCAAGGACTCACTTGAAATAAACAAAATAAAATAAAAATCCACTTAGAGGAAGACTGGACAAAACAGCATGTCGTCTTCATGGACTACTTATGACAGTCCTGGAAGCCAGTTCTGGGCACACAAAACACAAGAAAATAATCAGGAGTAGTCAGCATAGATTCACCAAGGGAAGGTCATACTTGACCAATCTGATAAACTTTTATGATTGACTGGCCTGGCAGATAAGAGGAGAGCAGTGGATATCATCTATCTGGACTCAGGAAGGCTTTTAACACTATCTCCTCTAAGATCCTCATAGAAAACATGTTCATACATGGATGAGCAGACAGTGAGGAAACTGTCAGAATGGCTGGGCCCAGAGGGTGATGATCAGGAGCACAAAGTCTAGTTGAAAGCCAGTAATTAGTGGAGTACCCCAGGGGCCAGTGCTGGACCCAGTCCTGTTTAACACCCTCATTAATGTTATTATATATTATATTATATAATTATATATTATGTAATATGTGTTATATTATACTATATTATATTATTAATTCTGGATGATGGGGCAGAGCACACCTTCAGCCAGTTTTCAGATGACACCAAAGTGGTGTGATTGACAGGGCAGAGGGCTGTGCCACCACCCGGCCAACAGGCAGAAGAAATGCACTGACAGGAGCCTGATGAAGTTCAACAAGGATAAGTGCAAAGCCCTGTATGGGGCAGAAGCAACCCCAGGCACCATTACATGGGACTACCCAGATGGAGACCAAGTTGAACATTCGCCAACCCATGGTACCCTGGGCTGCACTACAACCATTCAGGTACTACTCTAAAAGGTAGAAATTTGGAAAAAGAAGAAACACTGCCATGAAGACAGTTCTCTCCCTGCCATGGAGCTCTTAGGGAAGTTCAGTTATGAAAGTTGCTCTTGGTCCAGTTAGACTCGCATAGTAACTGCAGTTGGCATCTGAGCATGTATGTGCTTACACACAGCCTGATACTGCCAGAAGAGCACACACCATTTCTTTGACTGAATTTTCAGTTGTCTATCTCTGGCTGGAGAGGAACCACAAAGGCATTTCTGAAGGATTTTCTGGAAGCTAGCTTGATCAAGAGTGTTGTTTTCCACAGAAAGTAAAATGGAAGGAATGAGGGGTGGGGGGTGTGAAGCAATGGCCACACTGGTCCCTAAGTCCTCATCTGGAATCTCGCTATCAAAAGCTTTTTCTTACACATCTGCAGAGAGAGAGGTCAGAACTGACACGTATTTGAAATACCACATAACTACTTGCATCCATTTTCCATTTTTACTATGGCAAAAATATTAAAAAGCCTTTGATTTCTCAAAATTAATATCTGAATAGCAATTAATCACAAACTATTAGGCAAAAATCTAGGCAAAAATCTATAAAAACAAATAAAAGGATATATGACTACACAGTAGATGTTCTAAACGTGTTGAAAGAGCATAAATAGCCTATTACATATGATCACAGTAAGAGTGTTCATGCGGCTGCAATCATCTATGGACATAAGCAAATCACCTGGCTTTAACCACACTTTGTTCATCCATTACTACCATCGCCTGAGATCATTTATGGGCAATAACCAACCAGAGTTGTGAAAACTGTGCAGTTTCAAGCTACGTATAGCAACTAACTATGCACTCAAAATCTATTCCTTTGGTTAGCTTTTACATAACATGCATTTAAATTATTAATGACCGTTTGACATAAAACTTAACATACAAACTTCCAGTATTTTTAAAATGCTATAGTGTACTGGACAGCAAGATAAAAATTATAAAAACAACTACATGTTAATAACACAGGCTGAAGTTGAAAACAGAAATGCATAGAAATATTTGTATGCTTCCCTACATGTTTAAATAATGACAAAATATGAAAGTACTGACCTGCTCAGGCTCCACATGACAAAACATGGAAATCTTTTCCTTCACTGCCATTTCTATAGGTTTTGCGCTTCTGCAGACTATCTGTCACAACAAAGAAAAATTTCAAATATTTACTAGGCAAGCCAACAGAAGAGCCTCAATACTTCATAGAGAAAGTCATCTCCTTTGGAAGTAGAGCACAAACAAATGTGTCTTTTACACTCTCTCCCCTCTTTCCCAGTTCTACAATATATCATAGCTCACAAATAATCTACTAGCAAGGCAGAAGGAAACCCATACAGATGAATTTTTATTTATCTTCCATTGACACTCTGCAATACTGCTTCCTCATGTTCTCCTTTCTTGCAGCTACTCTGTAATAGCCTATCTCAAGTCTAGGAGCTCTGTAAGTATGAATAATATGATGAATCAAAAGATTTAAATTTAAATTTAAATTTAGAGCATTAATACTTAGCTTACATGCATATTTCCAGTATTTCAGTAGTTAAGCATCTTCTTGTAATTTTTAATTTGCAAGTCATGAGAAAAAGAATGAGGCCAAAGATGAGAAAAATATTTCTTAATTGTGTGGGGTTTTTTACTGCTGCAATTATTCTGCTAGTATTTTGCTGATACATTTAAAACTCAGTAATTTCAGAAAATATTGATCATTTTTAAACAATGAAGAAAATTACTCTGTGTTTTGGTGTTTGTTGAAAGGGGTCTTGTTTTTGAATTATGTAACTCCAGGCAACTAGCTCAAAATGCAGAATTGCTCTATCAGTGTGCCTGTTGGTTACCTTATTTTGAAACCTGAAAGCGTAACAGAAAGTAGGACGATCCTGTTACAAGATTAATTATTTTTCCCATCTTTCTAGCAAATGAATCTACTTAATGCATTAAGCCCCTTTGTTCAGAAACTTGTAGCTGACCTTTGATCACCTTGCTAATGCAGTTCAGATACACTAACATTGATGGAGTCTAATTAACTTCCCCTACTCAGTGTACATTCAAATAAAAAAAGAATCAGGAAACAATCTGTACGTTCTATTCAAGTAAGCACAACTCATACTTGAAAATTTGGTACAGTTTGAAGGTGAAGGTATAATCCATAACCCTTGAGAGTATGAGCACATGATTAAATCCATTTTGAAAACTATAATCCGTTTTGCTGAGGCAAATGTAAAGCTAATGCAGACAGAGAAATCAAAAACATCAGAATCAGCGTAAAAATAAAAAACTGCAATAATAACAGTGGCAGAGATGCATCTCAAAGAAACGTAACAGACAGAAGATGAGGAACAATTCAACTGAACAGGGCAGCACTGACAAGCGTATACTCAGTTTACGAAGTGCTGTAGCAGAGTACATGATATCTGCAGCTTTAGCGTGTTCATTAGGCACTTCGGACACCCCACAGCGAGCAGAAAGGCTCTTGCTCACACAGCTGAGACCACTCCAGTACGACGCCTCAGGAAGCCTGGGAGCAGGCAGTGAGGCAGCAGGTATTCAGAACAGGACGAGCCAAGCTCAGATCAGGCAGCCTGGCAGTGCAGGTTATGGAGGAAGCCCTCCTGACTGCTGCTGGAGGAGCTTCCCCGTGCGCTGTCTTGGCCTTGGGCCCCTGCCCAAGAGTGTTACCATTTAAAGATTGTCTTGAAGCAGCACCCAAGGAACTTTATAAGGGCACCAAGAGGCTACACTCTGAGTGTGATCTCTTGCTGCTTTAGTAGTCAACAACAGCAGTCACAAAAAATAATAAAAAAAAAGATACTGTGCTTCTGGCTGTCCCAGAACTGCCCCAGGCAAGAACTCAAGATGTGAGAAAGTGACTACATTTGTCTGTTTTCTTTTTATTACACACACCCACTTAACAGGCTTTTTAAAAAATTTTATTTTCTGGGTGGGGAGCGGGAGGGAGAAGTCAGGCACTGGCAATTATCTTAAAGGCCTTAAAAAATGACATGCAACTTTTCCTATGCAATTAGCACCTCAAGAGGGATTTTGAAGTTTAGGCCCTGAAGCTTGGAATACAGCATTGCGTTAATAAAAATCCTTCCCTCCACAAGATGATTACAATTACCAAGTCACAACAATCTGAAGTTAAACACATCCTTCATATATCCTGTTTATAAATCCATTGGTTTTGTAGTTATAAAAACCTCATTCATACGTATAAAATGCAAAAGCTCAAAAAAAAAAAACCCAAAGAGAAGCACAACACAGAATTTAACTGTGACTATACTTTTAAGAATAATTTTTCCTTTTTGAGGACATAGACATTGTTTCTTCTTAATCACACATTAAAAAGAATTCATAAGAATGTTAGGAGCCAGAAACATTCTAGTTCTTCCCACAAAGCAAACTGAGATTTCAGATTATTTTTAGCAGTGAAGAATTATTTTTGCAAAAAGATGTCTTTAAAAGAACATAGCTACAGTCCCAAGATATTGCAAGGAGTTAGTTCAATTAAGTTAACTTTGAGTCAACTTGAGTAATTTGATTTCCTGTGGCTTTAGTGAAGCAATGCAGCAGATACTTTGCACTTCTTGTTTCTCCTCAGAGACTAAGGCTTATTCTTTGAACACAGGTTATGCAAGGGCATTTCTAGATGAACTACCAATAAAAATCTGTATTTACTGACTCACCAAATCTGGAGACAAGCCTAGACCCCTCAGTGCTCGAACACTGTTCTGTGTTGGTTTTGTCTTCTGCTCACCAGTGGCATTAGGCTGGAAAGGCACATTTTGAAAGCTTGAATAAGCAACCAACCTCTACTAAGAGAACAGTTACAGATTAAAAGAGAAAATTCATTGCAAGTAATATTCGCAGTACGTAAACATATCCAAACAGAGCCACAATATGCCAGAAACATATAAGTAATTAACAGTGGTGACATTTCTAAGAAATACTCTGAAGAAACCCCAAGACCCCCCTTCAGGTCAGGCTTATTTTGTCTTTTTTATTTTCAGAGAAAAGTTTCAACATAATTGACTCAGGTGGAAGAATAACAGTGTTCCAAAAATTGGATTTTGCTAATAAATGGAGAGTGTCGAACACAGCACAAAGCCTCCAGTGACTGTCTTCGGAAAAATTCAGATGTAGTAAATAATTCTGTTTTCAAATACACAGAATTAATCCTAGCAATTGCTGATCAATCCACAGCTGTAGTTAATAATAAGAACCTTTTTATCTGTACAAGTGAAATCACATCATCATTACCAACCTTTGCTTACAAAAATCTCATCTGTGAATACTTACATCTTGTGAAGTAAAATTTAGAGTTCAAACGAAAAAGTACTTTTAGGCCTGTACAAAGAGTTGTAGTGGTCTTGACTTGACTCCAGCATAAAAGGGTTAATGGGACAAGTAAACAAATACAAAGCCCAATACTGAGTGAAATTTATTTTATTAATTCTCATAACCTACCTGTGGTACTAGGCTAACATGGATATTACAGAAGTTCTCTCTTTTTGCTTTGAACTGAAACTGTCTAAATGCTTCAACAAATGGCATTCCTTCAATATCTCCAATCGTTCCACCCAGCTGAAAAGTAAAGCTTAGATATGTCAGTGGCAGAAAGAAAAAACACAAAAGAAAAAAAGTCTCTCTTGTACACTTCAACACGTTTTCTGAACTTTTTGTCTTAAAAAAACCTGACAATTTAAATTTGCAGGCTGTCAAGGCACACTCTGAAAAGAAACCTCATCTACTCTGCACATTTTGTTTCTTGTGGAAAACATTAAACAATTTTCCAGTTTCGTTATAATCATTTTACACCAAATACATAAGCTTCCCATGGGAAGATGTTTGGTGCTACTGAATAATAGATGCTTTCACACTGCCATCAAAGTGGTGAACCAGTAATCAACAGTTAAGCTGATGTGAAGGTTTTTGTACAAAGACCTTTATTTTCCAGTCAGATTAAGAAACAGCTGTGATCAACAAGATACAGACATTTCCCAATATCACCATGGCTTTCCAACATCAATAAATATTAATTACCAAATATTTATTACCAAACCAAAATGCAAGACTAAGTCCATGCATTTATAAACACAGAAATTAGATGTCTTTCAAAGACAGAGGTGTAGTAGACTAAGCACTGAACAAAGCAGTTTAACACATAAGTCTGACGAAACAGTTGTGTTTAAGAATGATCCTTCTGTGCCACCAAGTGGCTCTTGACAGAATTGCATATTTCTGTTCATCCAGTGTCAGAAAAACTTCTGATAATTACACTTGTACATGGCACACATGTTCAGCCTACCTCCTTCAGGATTTTGCCATGGAAAAACATTACAATTATTATTAGAGTACTGAAAAAAAAATACTTTTATCAGGCTGGAAGTACAAGTGTATAATAAGAAGAAAGAATAAACCCCTTACATGGAGAAAACAGAAAATTAAAACTGAAGTTAAAGGGCCGATAGGACCATCACTAATGTTCTTGTGCAACTTCTGTATTTACTTTTTTCATATTTGTTTTAAATGAAATGTTTGACTCTCACTGTGCACATATAAAAAAAGATCTATGGTTATACTAGTGAGTATATTTGAATCAAGACAGATTCTTCTGCCTAAGAAACACTGAGTAATTCTGCTGCCCAGGTCATAAAGTTTATTGCACTATTGATTACGGCAGTCACTTCTGGCATTAAATCTATAACATATTCTTCTGTCAAATTCTCAAGTATAGTCTTTTGCTGTATTGTCTGCTGTAATAGCAATATTAGCAATTAGTGTCGTTCCTCCTCTCAATGCCCTATTATGTTTCCATTGTGCAGAACATCAGCAGGTTAAGTGATTAACAAGGTTGCTGCCAAAGGTCTTAAAGGTAACACCAGAAAGTGGGAAACGGACCTTACACATTATTTAAATCTATGCCTTTAAACATGACCACGAGCAACAAGATGGACATTTGAATTCCTATGGAAAGCTAGAATGTTACTCCTATTGACCATGGGAGATTTCAAGTATTACACAAGTTTTCTCAATACTATTAGCAGTATAAAGCTTCAGTCAAATGTCTGGATCTTGGAATAGGCAGTTCACATTACAGTACCTGTCTGCTGTAATTCTCTAAGTTAATAAACTCTTAAGCAGCTCAGTTTCAGCAGTAGTCTAAAATGGATTTAGTCAAACTGAAGTTGTAGGGATAAGACCATGCCTATCACTTTCAAAACAAACCAAAGAATATAAAATGTGTCTTTACATTGCTGTTCTCCCTAAAACTTCAGTCTGACCTTTTCACCGTATGTAGCAAAGAGAAAGCAAGCTACTATTTTATGTTCACTGCAGATGTATAAACCAAAAGGTTCCAAACTTGCCTCAATTACACAGATTTGTGGCTCCTGTCTGTCATCATCCACTGGAACTTTTGCCTGATTCATTACCCATTCCTGAACTGCATCAGTGATGTGTGGAACAACTAAAAGACAAAACCAAAGAAGGTAAGCCTAGCTTACTTTAATTTTTGCATGCAAAGGGGGAAAAATGAACAGCAAGTCAAGAAAAAACCACTAGGTCCTTTCGCTATTCCTCCTTTCCTCGAGCCCAGAACCCAAACATTACAGGAATGTACCCATATCTCTTGGAAGAGAGGAAGTAAGGTGGTGCAGCAAGAAGCAGCCTGTTCTAGCTGATTGCTTCTTTTGTGAAGACTGAATGGACTAGTATCCCATAAAATTAAAAATATTACCTTGAACGGTTTTCCCCAGGTAATCACCATGTCTTTCTTTATTAATGACATGCTGATATATCTTTCCAGTGGTGATATTGTTATCTTTATAGAGATTGATGTCCAAAAATCTCTCATAATTTCCCAAATCCAAGTCAACTTCTCCACCATCATTCAATACAAAAACTTCACCTGAAAAAAGAAAGTGAAAACAGACAGAAAAACAATTGAAAAAAATCAGAAATTATTAAACACCTAGCAGGAATACCACAAATGTCTTAAAATAGAAGAATTTTTCTTTTAAATGACAGAACAACATATCAATAAAGCACATACTGCAACTCAGTCTATATTGCCATTCTGTGAGACTTAACATCCAAGTCATTAGTTTTACATCTAATGTCTGTCCCTCAGACACATAGTTTTGTAAATAAATACAAGTTGTATTACTAAAATATTTAAGTGACTTATAAATATTTAACCAGCATTTCAACAGCGCTACCATCTGTCATCAGAAGGTAACAATCTCCACGAATCATAAATCAGCAACAAAATATTAATCTACTTGAAGGAGACAAAACCTTTGTTTTCATAAGCATGAATTATACATGTTCTGTTTCAGCATAAACTCTTGTTGTTTGGATCTGTTCAAGTGATTAAGACACAGATCAGGATTAAAGTTATGATGAATATTTTTCTTCAAACATGATCACTGTTTCTTATTCAGTTGTTCCATTCTGTCTATTTGGTTCACTATGTCCACAGCAAGGGTTATTTCTGACACTGAAAAAACTAATTAAAGTATCTTTAAGGTTCAGGGTTTCCTTAGGCTTCTAAAGAGTCTCTAAATTCTGAATCTAGTCAACTTCTGAAGGAACTAAAGGTGCTAGATCTTGAGGTAAGGCTGGAAAGCTCTTCAGAAAAACTGTAAATTATTTTGCCCAATGAAGCAATGGCTAAGGAAGTTAAGGACTAATGCACACACACACACACACACAAAACCCCAACTAAGCAACCAACCAACCAAAAAAAACCAAAACAACAACAAAACCCCTCAGTTCCCCTGAAGGTGTAATGTGGACTATGGAAATACATATCCCACCAAGGTACAGCACTTCACTTCAATGAACAGCCTAACAAATCACCCAATGTGTACAACAGAGTGGAAGATTTATGCCCGATTCTGTGAGGCACTTAGTACCTCCTCCATATTAAGTCATCATTTCAGCCAAAAAATCATTTGAGCCAACAGATGTAGAGTGGAACCAACACTTCTCTTAAGTAGGCCTTGGAAGAATAAAAAAAATACATCGTTAAAAAAACTCTTTAGTTAACTGGAAATAGCTAAATTGAAGTTCTTTGACTCAATCATATTTCTGTCAAAATGTTAACAGAGGAGGATCCCCATTCTGGTGTGTGTGAAATTCGACGTACTGCCCAGCAAGCCAGTTTTTCTTCATGAGCAGTAAGAAACTCCTAAGTGAAGAAAGGAATTACATGCCAGAGCGTTCCCTCTCCTCTGTACCTGATCCAAGGAAGGAATACATACATCCTCATAACCTCAAGTCATCGCAGGAGTTTAACACCTGCTCAACTGCCTAAGTAGCACCAGATGTGCTACTGAAAGTGCAGAACTACCGGATTAGTTAAATTTTGCTTTTTGAGAGAGGTCTGATGAGCTGTGCTTTTCCTCCACTTAAAACACAAAGTGGTCTTTTTTCATTTCAGCAGATATACACATTTATCTTCAGTTCTAAAAATTCTGGTCTGGACTAAAAGTAAGCAAATAAAGCTCAAAAAATAACAATAATCAGAAATATCTATTGGCTGAAGGTACTTCGAAAACCATTGCTTTTAATAAATGTACAAGCAAAAAGCCACACAGCTGAAGGAACATTCAGTATTTTAAATGCATGTCAGACTGTCTTGCAGCTCATCAGCAACACAGTTAATACAACCAAGGTGGCTTAGACAGCTAACCAACCAAACTAAGCATCTACTTGAAAATTCTATCATTAGCAGGCCCTCTAAGCTTCACTGATGTTTTTGACTAGATCCTCTCTGACTAAAATGAGAACTTAGGCTAACTCTCATGAAGGCACTTACACTAGAAGGCACTGACACCCAGAGAACAGCATTCACAAGCAACTGTTCAGGACTTAAGTTTCAAGTAAGTTTTATAGCACTACTTAATTTTTTTCTAATAAAGTTGAACTGAATATAGCATTAACTGAAAAAGGCTTTCAGTTAGGATTTTCCCATGAAGGTGGTATTTTATAGAAAGGAAGCATCTGCTCATAATAGCATCTTCAACAAACAGGCTTCTGCCTCTTTACTTAGACCAGACAATGCACTTCAGAACATATAGTAAGCAATAAACTTGCAAAACAATTCTAAAGTGACTAATAAGTACCATACTACTGGCTTTTAAAACACAAAACCAAAACACATTAATGTGAATACATATATTTATGCAAAAGGGAACAGCACCAGTCTTCGTACCATGTTCATATGGCGAAAAGGTTCCAGCATCTATGTTTATGTAAGGATCAATTTTGATTGCAGTGACACGTAGACCGCATGATTTCAGAATGGTGCCGATGCTGCTTGCAATGATCCCTTTGCCAATGCCTGAGATGACACCACCAGTCACCAGGATGTACTTCATCGGAAAATCAGCACACACACACAGACCTTGAGCCGGAAACCTAAAACAAGGATGTACATCTGATGAATACAATTTCATATCAGGGAAGAACACAGTCTACAAAGAATCTAAGTTGAAATGACCTATGACCATTCTGAAACCTGGGAGCAGGATTCACCTCTCCCAGCTGATACATTAATACATAAGTTAAGCATCTATTGCTGTCCCAAAACAGGTTCTTTCACCCAGTGCACAAGAGGCTGATCCACACAGAGTCGATGTATTCTATTTATTTCCAGTTCTACACAGAAAGGGGTGTTGAGTGGCAAATCCACAGGACCACTACTAATTCATGATTTATACTTTTTAGCAAACAAAAGCACTAATGTTCATTGGCTACAAGTTACCTATCTCCACCCCATCTGAAACAGGATGATGTGTGTATCTCTTCCACACTTGAATTCATATTCCATTCAGGCAGCTGTGGAGGCTAATCACTGGAGCAATTTTGAACAATGACAGCATGGCTCACCACAGAGCAAAAATTCTGGGGTCAAGAAAATCTTTCCTTACTTAAGGATCTAATTCATCCAAAACAGCGCAAAACAGCATGGGATCTAACGGCACTCAGTGTAAATCAAAGCAGTACAGTTATTCATCAGATGTTAGTAAGAAGCAGCTAGTGAATAAACATTGTATTTCTTTCTTTTACTACACTGAAATAGCATAAATAAGGCCTGGATCTTCGGAGACGGAGTTCAGTAATGTAACAATGTTACCAATGCTCTTGCATTTATGGCAATAGGAATTAATAAAATACTATTTGCTTTTCAATATGGACAAAATGAAGACCACAACCATTAAAAGTATTGAACTCAGGAGGAAAGGATCATCAGGAACTAACTTTTCCCTGCCATTTACTTTGTAATTTTTCTAATAGCACAGATTTTAGAATTTGGAGCCTACTATCTCTGTTTCAGACTATTCCTTCCTAACTCAGCTAATGCACTTGTCACATTTCGTGAACATCTAAGCCATTTTCAAAGCTGTTTTCAGGAAGGGGGGGGGGGTAATTTTAACAATAAGTATAAATCTTGAGTTCGTGCCAATTCAGAACGCTAAAGCCTTGCTTACAGAAACCAAAATTAATAGCTCGCTGTGATTTTAGGAAAAAAAAAGCGATTTCCCAGCAGCCTCAGGAAACGCGATGTTTACTCCCAACAGAGAACTCCGCGTGGTTTCGGAAGTCACTTGTAAAAGGCGTGGGAAGTAGGGGAGGGAGAGCTGAAAGCGTACACTGTAAGAGATCATCTCGCAGGGAACTGCTACACGAATTACTCCGCCCAGCCTTACGCCCGGGAGCCGCCGCCTTCAGCCGGGATTTGCGGGCGCTACAGCCCGGACGAGCCGCTCGGCGCTCGGGGCGCCGCAGTCGAGCGGGGAGAGGCCTCCGACTTACGTGGGTGCCGCATGCGGGTGCTCCGACCGGGGCCCGGCGGCGACGACGACGAGGAACCGCCGCGGGGCCGCCGGACGGCAGCGAACCGCCGGGGGAGGCACCGCCGGGGGAGGCGGTGGCGCCCCGGGGGAGTCGCAGGTGAAGCGCCTCGGAACGCTCCCTCCACTCGGCGCCGCGGGGCTCCCCACGCCACAGCCCCCACTCCCGCCCCGCGCGCCTCCGCTCCGCTCCGCTCCGCT
>VXAY01002692.1:979427-1002314 GCA_013399855.1 Oxyruncus cristatus
GCAGGAGGACTCGGAGGCGCTGCTCAGCCAGGCCAAGGGGCTCGGCAGTGAGTGTCCGGTGCTGCTCTAACATGTGAACAGAGCGAACGGCTGCGAACGTGCCTTTCGGTTGCCATTTCTTCCAGAGCTGTTGTTAAAGTAGCAGCGTTTCCTTAAGTGTCTGTTCTGTTGGCACTGTGGGAGGCAGGCTCTGTATAGATAGAATAGGCCTGTATATAGAGTTAATGCATTTCATGAATTAGTGTGGTGGGTTGGGGGGGGATGTGTCTTAAAATAATGGGGTGTGATAATTTTGTTGAACTCGTCTGTCATCATAGAATCATATAATGATTTGGGTTGGAAGGGATCTTAAAGATCATCTCATTCTGCACCCCCTGCCATGGGCAAAGATACCTTGTTGCTCAGAGCAACACCAGATTGCTCAAAGCCCCGTCCAGACTGGCCCTGAACGCTGCCAGGGATGGAACAAAGCTGTAATTTGCTGTAAGATCCCTGCTTACTATAGATTCGTAGATAAAATTAATCTAAAGTACAGATCTATACTCGTTATGAAAGGGCTTTTTAAAACTGATGCTCTGAAATGCTGGATCAGTATAATCTCAGAGGTTAATCTGAGATGGTTCTTGACTGTGCTTTGTTTTGGGTGATCTGAACTCCACCAGTTTTGCCTGTGTAGTTTGATTAAATACTTGTCCTGTCTTGTTGTGGTAAATTGATTCTAATCTGCTAATTGCTCTGATTGTTCAGGAAGGAAAAAGGACTTTGAATTTCAGGGGAAGAATAAGTGTTGACTGTTACCAATATAAAAGTCTATCCCATAATTTGCTCTGGAAGTGAAAATTTGGTTTAGTGATCCATGGGTTCATTGTTCATGACACCAGGGTAGTTTGTGGTAGAAAAACTTTTTTATAAAGGTTTGGACATCGCTGTTTTAAGGCATAAGTCTAGAAGTATCTGCATGGCTAACAAGCAGAGTAGCTCTGTAGAAAAGATGGCACATAAAGAATTTTCCTGGCGCATAAAGAATTTTACTGGTAAAACCAAAGCCTTACAGACATTGTTTTTTGCTCATTATCACACCGTTATAAAAGTTATGAAAGTTTTGCCAGTGTGAACTAATAATAGGATTATTGCTAGATATATATTATTAATATAGGGGTAGATTTGTAAGATGGAGAGTAAGTTTTTTGGTCATTTGAAAGTGGAAGTGTTGTTTTACATCACTAACTATATTTTTCTAAGGCTAAGTACCACCTCATAGCGAGGTTTTATAAGTACCTTACTTCAAAAATATCTTTGCCCTTAATGAAAATAAAAAGCATTTTGCACTTCAGCCCAGTTCCGGGACTGGCCAGAACTGCTTTGTCCAACAACACCAGAATGTCACCAGAAAGCAAATGTCTGAGCACCTTTCGCACCTGATACAGTTGCATATGAGAAAATTTCCTGGGATACATAAAACAACCAATAAAAGCTGGTAGGGAGTAAGCAATCCAGTAGGCTGCTGCTTCCTCTACTCTTGTAAGAGGAATAGTATATGTATTTATATCTAAAGTGTAGAAGTTAAGCATTTTTTTGTATTTGAAGCACATGATGAGTTGTAAAGCCTGATAACAGATATGAAATATGCTGGCAAGTACTTCAAGGATGTTTGATTGCCACCATTCTGTGGCCTATAAATGGAAGTTACATATAAAAACCTGGCTTGCTTAAAGGCTGTTTAGACCTCTGAATATTTCAGTATTGATTTGGTGATATCGTAGCAAAGAGAATATTTTATATACCACAAAGTACAGTCAGCTTTCCAAAAGGTGACATCAGTGTTCCAAAGTAGCTCATTCTACCAGTAACTAGCAACTGTGTTTTAGAGGAACTTGCTTTTTTTTTTTTTTTTGCATAGTAAGATTATTTCTTGTATTTCTAACCCATAAGGAAACTGGATGTTTTGAGAGGTCTTGAGAAGGAAGGTTGTTCTGTTTCTCAAGGTTTATGAAATACTTCTTGCTGCTTGCAAGTTTGTTCTCCTTAACTAAAAACCAATAATACAGTGCAGATGCCCACGGTACATCGTTTTTCCCTGCCACTTCACTTCAGCTAATATAAAAAATATGAGTCTTTAGGAATATTTGTCACTGCTGTTGTGACACTGAATATATTCAGACAAATAAGTGAATAGGGCCATGGTGCTTTTCATAGAGATAAAGAGAGGAAAACAATGCAAAATAGATAAGGGCAAACATCAAAAGCAAGCTTGTATGTTAGGATTTTTGAAGGCATATCAAGTGTTACTTGCATGAAATTTTCATGGATTTTCTGCTTCACTTTATGAGATTTTATTGTGCATGTTGATTTTCTTTTGAAAATATATATAATTCTTAATATAAAATTACATGTTATGAAATTACTACTATATATAGTAATATATAATGTTTTAATACTGTGGCTAAGTTAATTTATTGCTTCATGTCTCTGAAATGCTTATATGAAATCAGGAAAGACCCATTGCTTCAGAAAACTCATTGGAAATCAGTATTTCAAGGACCAGTAGGAATGTTTGATTTAGTAAACAAGGTTCATGTATAAAAGTTTGATTTACAGAATGTTGTGATCAAGCATACAGTTTGATCATCATCATTAAAGAATATATACTAGAAAAGGATAAATAGAATTTTAGGAGCTCTTTGTAGGCCAGAAACTGGGTTAAGTTATTTTGGAAGAAACTTTTAAGTAGGTATCCAGATGTCTAAAGAGAAGGAAAAATAAATCTATTAAAAGAACTGGATGTAAAGAGATCTTTTCTCTGGTCTTTCTTATTTTTCTCTGTGAAAGGTTACCTCTTCAATTTTGCCACTGCTGCTACAAAAAAGATATCCGAATCTGTTGCTGAAACAGCACAGACAATAAAGAAGTCTGTAGAAGAAGGAAAAATTGACAGTATCATTGATAAGGTATTTTATTTCTACATACTTTCTGAAAAATCTGTTTCCTTACTGTTATAACATGTGGCAAATCTGGCATGTGATAACATTTCTTTAAGCTGTGTTTAGATATTTTGTATTTCAAGAGATACTGTGCATCTCCTGTCATGATGAGTGAGGTATGTTTATTCATGGTAGACTTGCCAAAAAATGGTCTCCCTGCTTTACTCAGTGCTGCACCTGTGTTCCGTTCCTTCGGGATGTTCATACGCTGGAGAAAGACCAAAAGAAACTGTGGAAAATGCTGACGTAGGAGGAAGGGCTAGAAGAATTTGAGACAAGCAGCTGGGGGAATGTCTGTCTGGAGATGTGTGGGCTGAGGTTTTTTTTCCCCCAGCTTTATTTAGTTGGAAGGAGTAATGCTGTAGCTTGCATCTTAAGTGCATCTCTGAAGCAAAAGTCAGAATAAGCTCAGTGCTGTGGCTATTACATCCTAAGACCCCAGAGCTATATAGGTACAGTTTCAGAAGAGCCAGTGAGCTCATGAAACACCACGCTGTTGTCCTGTTCTTTTACCCTGCCACTTAGCTCTTGCCCTCTCTGTTCCTGGCTGCCGGCTCCACTTAACTTCTGCCAGCAAGTGTTCTTCCAGTGCTTTAAGTCACAAACTTGGCAAAAGGAAAGAAAAAAAAGGCAATAAGTGCTATATAGTGTTCTGTGTTTGTTACTGAGAGTAGCTTGGAAGGGAAAGGGAAACGGAACTAGCCAAAAGCAATGCAGCTACAGTAGGACTGTGCCTCCAGGAGTGTCTGACAGGAGAGATGTAGCCAGATCCTTCTTCCTGCTCCTGTCTCTGACAGCCCTTCAGGAGAATTACAGGGTTGCCTTTTTTGATTTTTTTAATATGATGAAATTCAATTTCTTTATGTAATTAATGTTCATGTTGTCTTCCAAATAAATCATTAAATGACACTTCTGAATTTCTATTATGATCACATTTTGTTTTCAAATTTCATTGACAACAGTCTACAGTATATTAGAGTCTAATGTACTTTTGATCCACATAAAAAAGAAAAAATCAAGAAGGTTATTGGTTGATTTAATACACAAATAGTAATGCTCCTTAAGAAACTGTAGTTGAGTATCTACAGCATATTTTATGCCTAAAATATAATTTTCTTTTTTCTGTGAATGTCTTAGAGTAATATTAATTCCTTGATTAATAAGTTTTACATATAAGAGAAACAGGATTACAGCTGTATCATCATTAAGCTTTCTTCTTATACCATATGAATTATTTTATTCCATAAATAGAAAAAAGTCATGTAACTTACAACCAGAAGGAACCACAGAGATCTATTTGTATAATTGGCACTACTGTAGTTCTCACTGATGGTAATCTTAAACTGAAATAGTGGGTTGCTGAAGGAAAAAGAATTATAGGAATTTATCAGGATTTAGCTTGAAGACTTGTGTGCTTTTTGGCAGCTTTTTAAGCCATAGACCTCACTGCAAAAAATTTGTATTTCATGAGTGGTTTAAATATTCATCTCTAGCTTTATGGGGTTTTTTTGCCTCTGCTTTCAACTACAGCACGTTTGCATTGTTGCTTCTAGATTACAGCATGCCGCATTTTGAGACCATTCTACAATTTTTAATTCTAAATTCAATATAGGATATTTCTGAATGTAATTTTTTAAATGAAAATTCGTCAAAAACATAAGTGGAGAAGTTATTTCAGCTGAGCAGGCACTCTGAAAATCCTGCTTTACAATTTTGCAAGTCCAATTTACTGCAATGGATGTATTTCTTAGGCAACTCTTGAAACTTACAGTAAGGCCAAGGGTATCTTTAGGTGTTTAATGCTTTAAAACATGCTTAAATCAGTCTAAACTGTCTGTGTTGCCCATATTTGATATGATAAGGCAGTAAGTGGATATGCACAGTGTGCCAGTGTTCAAATTATCAGCTAGTCTTTTTTTCTTGTCTTCCTAACTTGATAAAACTATAATTTTGAAAGCATACACAATAGTTATAACTTTTTAAATGCAAAATCAAATGTTTCGGTAAAGGGAAATGTATGATTGACATGAAACACTTTCAACTTACAAAAAGGGCTACCACAGATATAAGAATACCCTTCTGCATTGTATTTGAAAGCACGTGCTGAGTGAACATGAAATAAGAGGAGTGAATTTTTTTTTTTAATTGTCGCTCCTTAATTTTTATTTTAGACAATTATTGGAGATTTTCAGAAGGAACAGAAAAAATTTGTCCAAGAGCAGCAAACCAAAAAATCAGGTAATGTATGCTTTTTTTTTTTAATGCCTAACATCACATAAATGAAAACCTATGTAGTTGAGGTACATCTAAAACTAATCTATCAAAGCTCTGCTTAATGAAACACATTATGGCACAACTTAGTGCATATTGTGCAATAGGAAGATGATATTTTTAAGTAAGGTTAATAATACATTATCTTGCTTTTTTAAGCAAATTCAGCTTTATGAAATTACCTCAGAGATCACTGTGCTAGTGCAGAGCTGATCTCTTGCTGCTGTTTTGAATCTTAAGCCTGTGTACTTATTGAAAACTGGCATGCTGATTTCTTCTGAGCTTTAGCAATAATGTCACATTTTCATAATGAAATCAAAAACATAGGTTAGGGTTTGCACTATAGTATTTAATTACTTTTGCTTTAGGAGTTACTCTGCTTACATTAAAGACATAATTGCTCTTTTGCTTTCCCATAAATTGTTTGCTTTGTAATTATCTGTGATCTAAATTCTTTGAGTTATCCACCCATGTACTATTAACATCAGTGGATCTATTCAAGACTTTAAAATAAGTGCAGTTGTTTTTTCACATCAAGTTTCATCACTGACTTTTATCTATTTTAATGTGTTACCTGATTGCAGTAATTTCTGACAGTTTGAATAATTAGTGACTCTCTTGTTAATCTTTAAAATGGACAGTTTTAAATGGATTGTGATAAAATTTTTCATGGTGTTTATAGTTAGTGTGTTAGTCTGGTTTCTTCTTGCAAGATTGCTTATGCGATCACGTTGTCTGTAATTCTTTTTGTCTCTGTTAGTAAACTTTGGCATCTCTTAAAATATTTCTACAAGCTTTATGAAAATAGGTAGCTAGATTGGCCAAAGGAGGAGTAACAGATGGCCTGACTGCAAGAAGCATTAGCATCAGAAGGGAATCCATGTGGGTGAAAGATCTTGCTGATATCAGGTGCACAGGGAAAGAAGCATTGTTAGTTTAGGGGCACAAGAGTTACAAGTTAACTGTTACAGGTGCATCCTGTTGTCTCTGTAGGCTGAATTTGCATTGACAGTGAAAAGATTAATAAATATCTATACATCTACAATAATTTATTTTTCCTCTCTATACAGCCTATAGAACTATATTTTGGAGGTATCTGCATAAGTATGTAAATCAGCTGAATTCGAGTAGGCTTATTCAGTGTATAACATGTTGTAATTTATAACAAATTTATAACCTTTTTCTCCATTGTTAAAGAATTGGTGTCTTCTGGGTGTAAATTATTTTGCAAACTTAATTTAGACAAAGTTTACACATTCAGAGTGAATCTAGAAATGCTATTTGCAGACAACTTAGCCAGTTATACAGGACTACTTCAGTAACTAAACTGAGAGGTACCAAGTTCTGACTGGTGCAAAGAAATCCCCACAGTTTTATTTTTACAAGAACAGAAATCAGCAACTATTTAATTATTATTATTTTTTACCTCTGATAAGTAAGGATCCGTTTCTACAGCTTCTCTCTCATGCCATGAACTTAGTTTAAGAAAAAGGAACAATGAATAGGATTACTGATGTAACTCTGCTAATTTTCATGATGCTATACATTACTTTATGTAAGGTCTGTTTTGTTGTTTGGTGGGGTTTTTCTCAAGTAATACTCATGCAATTATCTTCCTTCTTTCAATAACAGAAGCCGCAGTGCCTCCCTGGGTAGACAGCAATGAAGAAGAAACAATTCAACAACAAATACTGGCCTTATCAGCAGTAAGTATTGAATTTCCTGTAAGATTTGAAATTTTGTCTTGGAGAGATTAAAGCTTCCTTTTTTTTTTTTTTTTTCATTTTTTCTTTTTAAAGTAAGTTTGGTTGGCATTATTAAATTATATATTTTCATTATATTTCTAGTATGTCTGTCACTGCGCTGATCGCGTGCAGTAGTAAATAGTTCTATCAGTTTCAACTTGAGCCACAGCAGATCCTCGGTATAATGTTTATTTTTTTAAAGGTTTTATGGACTGCTGTGCTGATCTTGTGTGTGAAATATGGTATCCTTTGTCCAATATATGTTAATGACCATAATTATGTTCTTCAAAGGACAAACGGAATTTTCTGCGGGATCCCCCAGCAGGTGTGCAGTTTAATTTTGACTTTGATCAAATGTACCCTGTTGCACTGGTGATGTTACAAGAAGATGAACTTCTCAATAGGATGAGGTTTGATCTCGTTCCCAAACAGTAAGTAATTTCTGCTGGTAACTATGTATCATTGTACTTCTAATGTTTCTGTAAATACCCATAAATTACTCTTTGTTCTTTTCACTTCCTTCAATTCTTTGTGATCTTCTGATGTATGTTTTTTATCTGCTAATGTCAAATGTGTGGAATACTGCATGTGCATGGAAGTTTAGCAGTTGGAGAAAAGAACAGAAGTACATCTATTAGACCTTCAGAAGCAATAAGGACCTGTTAACTTAAGTACGGGAAAAGCCTTCAATTTTTCCATGTCTGATGTGCTAAATTAAATTATTTTTTTTCCCCAAACAAAGGTAAATGCAGCAACAAAAATGTTCAGATCTGTTGGTGTAACTGACACCTCAAAAAGGTGGTTACAAATAGTCAGAGACCACTGGAGAAATGGTAAAAGAATGTGTCACAAAGCAGTGGCAATGCAAGCACAAAAAACTGGGTTTGAATAGGCAATGGGAAAAGTTCTGCATTGCAACTGCCTTCCTTCTAGTGGACCTGACTAAAAGATACAAAGGTCTTTGTCAGAGCAGTTATGGCCTGTTCCAGTATGCCTTCTTGGTCACAGCTTTATTCCTCAACTGTTCTTTCTTGTCCAGTCCCAGATTCTGCTCCTAAAGCTTGTTCCACAAGTCAATGTTATTTTGAAGTGGGAGTTCCCAACATTAGTCTCCTTGTCTAAGGATGAAAACAGAAAACATTTTTCTTTCTTTTCTGTTTTAAATTTCTGCTTTTTCTAAGCCTCCCCAGCTCCGTATTCTATTTACCTTTTCCCTGCTTTCAGTCCTAAAGATCTACCCATATTCTAGGTGTTCTTCAGATCTGTCTCTGGTGCTTTGTCTTCAGCCTCTGGTCATGCTGTCCTACCACTTTGCTTAATAGTTTTTTTCCCACCCGGTTTTTACTCTCAGTGGTCATTTTTCTTTCTCTCTCTTTCTCTCTTGTCCTACATACCTTCCTCCCCACAGGTGTTGCTATTTCTGCCTTCTTTTGCCTCTTGATTAAAGTTGGGTCTTTTCTTGCTTGCTGGAGGGATTTCAGAGGGAAATGTTACCTGAGATATGGGACAGTCTCCCTCTTATCAAAGCTGGTTGTTTCTGGGATGTCAGTTTCTAGTTAGTAAATGTTACCGAAAGACATACAGCTACATGAAATAGTTCTGCTATCAAAGGGGTTCCAGTTCCACCTGATGTCTAGGGAAGATGTAGATGAATATAGTTTAACAACAATAGAATGATCAATTTAGAGAGAAAGTAAAGAGAACAGGATTGTTTGGCTTGTTGGGTTAGTTTACATAATTTGTCAAGAGAGATGGAACAGCATAACATTTTTCCATACTATGTGTTGCTGCATGCTGTTAAGTTTTCTCTAAAGTCTTAACATTATTATTATATGTTCAAGTCTGTTGCAATTGCCTTGTAAGAGATCAAGAAATTCTAAAATGATGGATTTTTTTAAAATGTGTTAATATCACAAATTTCTTTGTTAAGTTTTTATTTAAATAGCAGCTATGTCCACTCCTTCGCTCTGCATATTTAATTTTATTTCACTGCTAGATGGTAAAAGGAACCGTATTTCCAAATGTAGTAATCAAAATCTATTTCTTCTCTCTAGCGTTAAGGAGGAGGTGTTCTGGAGAAATTATTTCTACAGGGTGTCCTTAATTAAACAGTCTGCACAACTCACTGCACTTGCAGCTCAACAGCAAGCCGTAGGAAAAGAAGAGAGCAAAGGCAGAGAAGAGGATAGTGAACTGAAAGGTAATGGAAACATTTGTTTTAGCGCAGCTCATTAACTTACTGTCATGCATGCTCACTGAATACATCAGGTGCCATCAAATTTTTATCCTAGATTTCCTATTAAATCAGGGCTTCTCTCATCATACTTGGGGTGTTTGTGTAGCTTGGGGAAGAAGAGGCTCCTAGTGCTTTCAAGCTGTTTTCCAGCTTCAGCTAACTTTGTCAGAGGAATGGAAATCTCAAGAGGAGAAACACTGTACTTGGCTTATAACAGCTCATGACCACTAGTGGTCTCAGGCCTGCTTTTTTGACTTGTCAGAAAGAAGTAGGAGATACCTTTGGTTCACTTGGTCAGACAACTAGCCAACCCAGCCAGCTGACGTATGGTTTGCCCTTGGCTTTTGCTTATCCCTCAGACCAAAGAGAAATTAGTGAGTGATACAGAGGTAGAATTTCAGTGGTGGTGGAGGCAGAGACGCGCAGGGTGTGGAAAGGCCCACAATGTATTGTAGAAATGGAGAAAAATGGGGACCAGGGATTCAGTCTTGAGGTGAAAAAGCCACTTCAACATAGGTGTCTTCAGTTACATTGATCATTTTATACTGATCATTCTTACTGACCCTCTTATGAACCACTGTGCCTCTTTATCTGCATGCAAACAAGTTCTGCAAGCAGGAATATATTCAGCTTAAAGAGTAGAAAGCAGCTAGTGGCAAAGATGCAAAAGAAAACCAGTAGTTCATTAAATCTTAGCTTACGCTAGGTGGGCTCACCACCTCTGGTAAGGCACTTGAAGATTCTTGGCCGTCTGGGCAGGCATTGGGCAGCAGGAGAAAGCTTTTGCTGCGCCCTGGAACAGATTGTCATATCCCCAATATCAATAAATTGTCGTCATCCATGAAATCCGTTAACACTCATGTCCTGTCATGGTGACATGCTGGCCTGACTGACAGCCAAGTTGACTTATTTTTCCCCCCTTTCAAATACAATAGCTTTCTTGGTATTTTTCCTCCTGAGTCCTTGCACTGGCAGTGGTCCCATCTTTCTACTCCTATCTCAGTTTCTAATGTCTCCTTCCTTATTTTTTTTACAGACTTGCTCCCAGGTCTTTTGCACAGCATAATAATTTTCTGCACAGTTTGAGCTATGGTTAGTCAGCTGGGCCTTGGCTCATTGGACACTGGCAGCTGTACCTTGGGGTGAAGGGGAGGTTACAAATGGAATTTCAGGGCTGAACTTGTACGTTGAACGGAAGATACCTTTTTGAAAAGGACTGTAGTAACTTCCTCAAGCTTTTGTGTGTGTATGTGCCTTTGTTGGGAGTTTTTCATTCTGTTTCTCATCGGTTCTGTTTGGAGTGCGCCTGTGTCAGCCTAGGCAGGGTGCCCATCTAGAGTGGAAAGAGTAGCTTTCTCTGAGCTAATATCCAAGCAGCACTGACAGGACAGGCTATTCCAGCATCTACTGCCAACCAAGAGGCACCAATTCCCACTTCTTTTATTCAGGACAGTTGTCTGCTGTCCAAAACTGTGGGTGTTTTAATTGAAGTGTCTCAACTCTACAGGAGAGATGGCATCTGACCCTATTGAACAACAAGAATGTCATGTTTGAGTCATCCAAACCCTTAGAAATGGCAAGTCAAAGCCAAAGTTGCTGGATTCTAGTAAAATTTTCATTGTGACTAAACCAAAACATATCTTCAGTTTAAAAAAAACCCAAACCACTGTCTTTTGGCCTGTTGTGGCTCTCATACAGTTTAGACCACCATACAGTGTAGGACAGGCAAACAGATTTAGATTTACTGTCCTAATGACTCTATGTTCTGTGATGGAAAAGATACATGTACTAGACTGCAGTAAACACATGTTTTGTTTCATTCAGAAATTGCATAAGTTTGGGAAGCTCTGAATCATCTGTGTTATTTTTGGCTTAAGTAACCTTTTTGAAGGTTGGATTCCCTAATTGGAGGCTAAAACTGGAAGTAATTGCCTGTTGGTAGTTCTTCATAATGTTCAATGTTTCTCCTTAAAGCTGACTGTCAATAAAATAGAATTGTTAGCCTTCCATTTTTGTGTCTCTCTGTCTCCTCCTTAGCTACTCTTTTCAGAAAGTTAAATTGGCATGGTTGATGTGAAAGGAAAAAAGAAGAGACAAATGGAAGATGTTCCAATTCTAGTGTAAGAGAGAGGATGGAACAAAGCAGTGGGCATTGAGTAGATGAGCTGTAAAAGCAGTGACAGCTAGCAATTAGGAAATTATTTTAATTAGAACTGATCTTAATTTTAAAAACTAAACATAAAAAAATTCCCCGTTCTGAAATAGCTGAGTTAGCAGGAGGGGTCCACCTGGGCACACTGCAGGAAGCAGAGCTGTGAGCTCAGAGCTGCTTTGCATATTGAAACAAGCAGAACTGCTACGCCAGCACTCCACCGCTACCACAACTTGCCCTGTGTGTTAATTGTTCTTGCAGCCACCTGGCTCTGTATTGTAACTCTACCCTGGTAGTTGTGCAAGGAAGAAAGCTGGGGTGTTCCTTTACCCACCAGGAAGAAGCTCTATCCTTGCTTGTAAACAATCATTATCTTCTAGCACCATGCTACTAATTACAGAATGCACAGCAAATTTTCTTAGGAAATTTGGACCAGCTTCTATGGTTTGTTTTTCAGTGACTTCCTTTGCCATGTCATATGTAGTAGTACCCAGCCAGGGGAGTTTGGGAACTTCTATGGTAGACATGAACTGAATTTCACAACCAAGTCTACTTATTTGTAACTTGAAAGATCTTGTGGCATGTGGTACCATCTGTAAGTGTTTTATAGAAGACATTCTCTCAGATTCCCAATTGCTTCTATCTAGGTGGTTTTTTGATCATTTTGAGTGTCAGGGGAGTTCCTGTCCTTTAACTTCGGAGTCATATTGAGGAAATGGTTTGCTAAATTTGCCTTAGTTAAGAACAGTAAATTGCTTCTCTTCCATTTTGTTGTTTCAAATGCTTCGCCTATGGCTGAATTCAGCCTTTAACCTCCAGGATTCCTCAAATCTTAAAATGGAATATTTCCCTGTATATTTAATAGACATACAGATGAAATTATATTTTTACATATTTAAATGTAATCTACCTTTTTTTCTCTTCCCCTTGATAGAAACAGTACGGCCGAAAACACCACCTGTTACAATAAAGCCTCAAACGAAATCTCAAGAGGTAAAAATGCTGGTATATTTTATATGGTATATAGTATGTGAAGCTGTTCCTTAGTAGGTAATTATGCATCGTTTTGAATAAGCTTTGCTGTGAAACCATAATAATATAGTATCTGACAGTCCTAACCTGCTGCTCTTTTGCTGTGATAGTAATTTTTAGCGTATAATCTTGAATCTCATTTTCATTGGAAGAAACAGTAGTTTATCTGAAGAATGCTTTCATTAGTATCTTGCACGTTATAATAAGTTATGTTTTTCCTCCCAAGAGTGACGTTTCCAAAATGTTTAGAGTAGAAGGTTAGCATTGTATTTAGACATGAGGAGTACTTTCATAAAAATGTACTTGTGTGCTGTGTTCTGTCCAACTCTTCAGCAGTGGTCAGGCTGGAGTATAGGAAATCTAAATGATGAATTGCAATAGCGACATTGTTTTATTGCACTTTTACTTGATAGTGCAGAAACCTGTCCCGTAGGCATGTAATGACTCTTGTTCATTTCTGGATTGTAAAATCGGTGCCAGAGAACACTCTTGGCAGAAGCTGAGCTGTGCATTCACTTGCCAATAATATGCAGGGGACTAAATTAAGCTACAAAGATTTCCAAAGAAAGTCCTCTCTTCATCTTATTCTTGTGTAGAAAACTGTTACTGAATTGTGGTCAAAGTTTTAATATTAGTCTTAGGTCCTGTTCTAAACTACTTATGTGTTTATTATTGTTTCTGAAGATTACAAAAACAGAATTAAAGTTGTTAAGTGAACACAAAAATGCAGCCTAGGATGTAAAGCAGATCGTTTTCAGTACAACTATAACCTTTTTGTCTGTACAGAAATACTCGTAAAGGAAAGTACCCCATAAAGAAAAATAGTTGTCAGAAAAATACATTTGGTTTGGGTTTTGCTGACTCTATTTAAAAGCAGTCACATGGGTGGAAATATGCGTTGGTGACATTTCTTTCCCTCTCTGGATAAATTTATACTAAACTGTCTTGCTGCAGGATGAGGAAGAGATTTCCACAAGTCCAGGGGTATCAGAATTTGTGAGTGATGCTTTTGATGCCTGTAATCTGAATCAGGAAGACCTAAGAAAAGAAATGGAACAACTAGTGCTAGACAAAAAGAAAGAAGAGACTTCAGTAGTAGAAGGTAAAGCTGTTTTTACCTCTGCATCTTAAATAGAGCAATTCTAGGAAAGGCTGATTTAAAAAAAAAAAAAAAAAGTTGTAATTCAATTTAGAGAAGTAGATTTGTGACAGTTTTTTCAAAGTGTATGAGATGAGAATTTAGCAAATTTGTCCAAGTGTATGCAATGAGAGATTGCAGAAATTAATTATAATTTTCACCGCGATCAAACCATGTCTTACACGGAATGTTAGCTATGAGGGGTTTAAATCCAAAGCACCTAAGAATTTTTAGGTCGCTCTTCCATGAAAGTGAGTATGAGGCATTTTTTCCTGCGTATCTCCTCCTTTCCCTGCCTTCTCTTTCATTGGTTCTTATGGGTACAATTTTTTGTTTCCCTTAAATTGACATCCTTGTAGGTACAGTACAGTATTTGGAAGTCAGGCTCTGTTTTCTTCTTGTGGCACCAGCTAAAAAGACAGTATTTGCACCAGACTATGAGCTCGCAGAGGCCTCTGATCTAAAAGGTGTAGAGGCATTTGGAACAGTTAAAATTTAACAAATAGTTCTGAGAATGATGAGAAGAAATTAGGTGGAGCTTATACTTAAAATAATTCAGAAGAACTAATATTAGAGTAAAGAGCATAAAAACAGTCTGTGATGATTGGACTCTGGCCATACACAATGAACAATTTACTATGAAGACACTTGCATATGTAGATGCTTATCAGGTAATTCACCACAATTTTCAGAATTCATCTTAAAATGTGCTTTGGATGTTTCTGAATCATTGTTTTCTGAATCACTGTTTTCTGAAATTTTTTTTTCCAATACGTAGCCAAGCTTGAGAAATTGTTATGAATAAAATGAGATTCTTGCATCTATTTCTTTGATGAAGGTGTTTCACTAAGTCATTAATGTGTTATTTGTTCAGAGAAATCTCAGCTGGCCTTACTGACTTGGACTATGGAATTGCGTACCTTTGTATCTAGGCTGAAGTACTAACCAACATGTAACACATCAAACACCCATCTCCTCCCCCACGCTCTTGCCTATGATAGGTAGAGCTAATTAAAACAGAGATTAATAACACTGTAATGCCTTCTGACTCATTTTTTGCCCTGAAGTATGAAATATGATTACCTTTAACCCTGATTAAATGAGCTTGCCTAGCTACAAATGCCAGGGAGAACACCTGCTTCTTTGTTTTAAATTAGCCACAGTATTTGATCTTGATTTCTTTTTTTTTTCATAACAGTATATCAACACATTTATGAACTTCATATTTTTTTGAGATTTAAAAGTGCAAGGTTGATTCAGTTGATAGCAGACCGAAAGACTGTAGGAAATGATCTTGCAAAGGGATGCTCATCACGACTTAGCTATGTATTTGCTTTTTAGATCTTTTTTATAGTATGCACATAGGAATATAGACTTGTATATGTCTTAATTCCTACTTGTGATCAACAAGAAGGTGAAATTTCTGATCTTGAAGTTTCTTTAGTTTTTAAGGAGAATTGGCAGTAAAATTTAGGAAATACAAGAGAGGTTCACTGCAAATTCATCTGCTTTTATAATAATAAGCAACATTCTATACTAGCAATTAAATTCTGACACATTATTTATCTCTTGTAGAAGAAACTGCTGATTGGGAAAAGGAATTACAACAAGAGCTTCAAGAGTACGAGGTGGTGACAGAATCGGAAAAGCGTGATGAAAACTGGGATAAAGAAATAGAAGAAATGCTGCAAGAAGAAAATTAGGCATTTTCATGAAATCACTATAACCCAAAGGTTTTTCTGAGGACTGACATGGATTTCTGCTTTCATATTTTGCTTACAGAAATATCTTCAAAAGACATAAAAGAATCTAAAATCATTATAATTCCATATAGGAATACAACCAGTATTTCTGTTCTTTATATGAGCAGTTTCTGAACTTCTATATTCTTCAAAAGAAAAAGAGAGGAGGCAGACACTGCAGGTTACATGCCATAATTAAAAGTGATAACATTAATACATGAAGCAACAGTTCATGTTTTTAGGTGGTCAAGAAGCTCTTCAAACAGATTTCTAAATCTAAGAATCAAATTTTTTTTTTGTCTACAGCCTTCTGTTTGGGATGTAAAAAATGGGTGTTGTAAGTAACTTAGTCCTTGAAAGCAATTCTCTCTTGACATTTGCACTCTGATCCCTGTATAATCTGTAAATGTGTACTATTTTTGAGGTACTTGTAGCTGGTAGATTTCATGTGTATTTAACTTCCTTAATGTATGTAGCCAATGAATTTATAGAAAACCCTATTGAATAACTTCCAGTGATTTGTTAAAAAATACTGATGCAGACGCCAAAAGAAGCTGATTATTTATCAGTCAGGTGGCAAACATTTAAGCATTTAAATAAGGATAGAATTATTAACTGTTTGAATTAAATTTGTTAAATCATCATATTAAGATATTGCCTTTACCCACAGAGAGAAATGGTTTAATGCTTTCTCTCTGCAGAAGGCTGTTACGTTTCCATTTAATTTTGCGGTCTGAGCTGAGAGCAAATTAAATGTTTCCCTTTAAGTGCTGAATCATTTATGTAAAAACTTTTGCTGGTTTGACACGTTTATTAAATACTGTAGATATGTATAAAATTGTCTATTTTATTTGGAAGGAGGGCAGAGTGAGGGGCAAGCATACTTCAGACTTAGAAAGATTTCAAAAATGTACATTGTCACAGTGCTTAAGACATGGAATTTAAATTAAAAAATAGGGGTGTTTCTCAAAAGATTTTTGGTCCTTCATAGGCATCTAGATGTTTCCTGTAGTTTTACCATTAAGTCAGGATCTTTATATATATAAATGAAAATTTGATGTTCTGTTTGTCATCTATTTCATAAACTTCTGTGACAAAACATTCATGAAATTCCAAATACAAAGGAAAATGGGTAAAATTAAGTAGGTTGGAGCCATTAACCACAATTGAATTATAGGCATGTTACATACAGTAAGCTCTGTCTTAATGGCATAATTCTGCAGAAAACTTTTGTAAAGCGACTGAAAAAGATTATAACTGTAATTACCCAGTCAATATTCATCCCGTGGGAATTGAAAAGAGCTAAGTAGTTTTAACTTCTGTTACTGCAAGAAAGGTCTATTTAAAATTGTCTCCATTAGCAACTTGGACAGAAAGCTCTCCTGTATTTCTCATTATACACAAGGAATTGTTTTAAACCTGCATATATTTGGCTTCTCAAATTAGTTTATTGCCATGCACTTTCTCAACTACAAATCATTTTATGCACAATTTTTTAGTGTTTTTCACTTAGTAAACAGATGTGAGATAAATCATGGTAAATAAGAGGTACTTAAGGAGCTTTTTATATCTAGGATTAATTAAAGACCACAAAAGTTAAATCTGTTACTCTCATAAAAATGAGACTATTCGCAGCTTAATGGTTACTCTTGACAAATTTAGCTGCTTATAGATTTAAACTGGAGATATTAGGATCTGTCCACTGTACAGTTTGACACACCACCTTCTGAAAAGATGGGTAGTTCTATTCTGAGAGTGGCAAGCCTTCCCTGGATAATTAAGAATTCGAAATCTCCAAATGCTAATCTCCAGTGCCAATCTCCAAATGTCCACTTCCTTAAAAATAAGCCTGATCAATCCTAGTGTTTTCAGATGTATTATTACCTTATTTGCATGGGGTTTGTACATGAAGCCTCATGTTTGTTTTGATATAAGCATAACCTGTATAGTGGTTACAGGTATTAAAATCCATCTCTCATGAAAGATGGTTCCTACATATAAAACCTTTGTTTTCCAAGTTGAAAAGCATGAAAAGCATTTCTATGAAAAAAATAAACCAATCCACTATTTGAGTTCACTATTTAAACAGGCAGTAATGTAGCGAAGCTGAATCTGACTAGAACTCTGATATTTAAAGTCTCTTATCAAATATCATCATAATATTTTCAAATCTGCATATCTGGTTTTAACCGGTAAAACTGAAGTAAGTATTGTGTAATTCTGCAGTTTTCAGGCCTGTCCTATGCTTTTCATTTAGGTAGGTGCCACAAGTGCCTAGCAGTTCTCATTCTGCATGGGAAGATGGAAAGTGTCTGCGTTCCACTTGTCACATGAGATGAACACAGGTAGACTCCTTCACGTTCTTTGTGAATTTTGTATGCCATTTTTGTAGCCCAAATGTCTCATAATAATATATATACATATAGTATATAAGCAAGTGTGCTGGTGTTTTCTTAACAGCGTCATTCCAAGCACTGGGATGGTGCAGATGCTAAAATCCAGCAACATAACAGTATGAAATCAATGACAAAATGAAAAGAAAACCAAGAATAAATGTAAATCACACCATCCTGTGGATACAATGTGACAGAAAGTGCAGTTGTTTAAAACATTAAGGAGAAGCAAACAAACAAAAAGATTGTTAACAAGTTTTCTTAGAAGAAGCTGAACTTGCAAATTTGGGAATTAACTTTTTAGAAATAGGGAAAAAAATTACCCAAGAATCATGTAGATTAGCTTAGAATAGTGATACAGCTTTCTTCTGAGGTGCCAACATCTCCAGTTCTGTGCACTGAAGAATCCTCTTCAGCTATTAAATTACTAGTCCAGTTGGAATAAGTTCATACCTATATGGAATTTTTTTATTCAGTAATCTTTTTGGAGGATGAGGAAGAGGAAAGCTTGTAAAATCCTGCAATAAGAAAAGTGTAGTGAAAAGTTCCCTTACATTTTTATTCAATCACTTACAGCTGTTCTCTTATCAGAGTTAACCTGCATTGTTTTAGTAAACTTTGGGTTTTTTTAGTTTGTTTCTTCAGTATTTTTTTTTCTCGTTGTTGTTTAGTGATCTTGGTGTTTGCTTGGTGGGGTGGTGTACGTAGTACTGAAGCACAGGATGTCAATTTTAACCTCATGCATTTAAAGAATAACCCCATGTGCAGGAAGGAGCCTGTCACCTTCTGTGAGATGCACCCTTGAGCTGTCGGCCACTGACACATTGTTGAGCTCTACTTTGCAATAGCTATTGCATAGAAAGGAACAAAGTGTGTCTGGTTACTCCTCAGTGCACTGCCAAGCAGGAGCAGCCACACTGGGCCCTCGGTCCATGGCCTGTGCCTGGAGTGTTGTTGTACTGTTCCAGTGTCAAGAACCACCCTGATAATGGTCTGGGTTTCAATTCAGCAGGCATTTAGAAGATTTATTGTCTGGCCTGATACTCTGTCTCAGTAAGTGTTGACTAATAGATCTGTAACAACAGTGCAGTAGCCTAGCCCTAAATAATGTTACCCATTAGTAGATTTTTCTTCCAAGTACTCATTTTCAATGCTATTTTTCCTTTGTTTTAAACATTTGGATCTCTTGGGGGGGGGATGTTTAGGTCATCGTTCTATTTTTTTTTTAAACAAAATGGCAAGTAACAGTCAATTAATATCTTGCTCTATTTTCTTTGTATATATTAAAGTTAACTATTGGAGAAAACAACAATTTCTGCAAAAACATCCAAAGACATGCATGGCTTCATTTTATTCTCAGTATAGCCCAGTATTTTATACATATATATATAAAGGATGTGCATATATATATATGCAAACCCACATTTAGTAATGTGTCTAAATATATTTAAAAATGATAATGTACTTTTCCTGTTCAGCTGTTACTTTTAACTAGATACCATTGTGAGACAAGGAGCAACCAAAATAATTAGCATTAGTTTGTCACACGATCATTTTTAATGAGACAGCACTCTGTAGAAATTATCTGTAAAAATGAAATCACTTGCTGTGTTTCCTAAAAGCCTGGTTTTCATTATGGCACAGGTTAGGGACATTTGTTTTCCTTTGCTAGTTCAGGGATTCATGAATCTATGATAAACCTCTGCAGATAAACTTGGAAGGTATACTTAGTTCAAAACTACATGGGCAGATAGGTTATTTTGTCTCTGTGATTTTGGCAAAGTAGGGAAAGACAGGGAGAAAATGCATTTAGTTCAGGGTAATATATAAAATTGGAAGAATAAAGATTTGATGCATGCTTTGATACATAATGCTCTAAAGAAAAACATGCTTAGTATGGGGTTTTTTTACTTGTATGCATGCACAAAACTTTATGTGGTTGCTTTTATTTATTTGTTCTCTTGGCTATGGTTTCCTTACAGTGGAAGTGTGAAGGTTTCAGAGCCAGATAAAACCACTGCTTTTCTGCATTTCCTCTCCTTCCCAAGGGAAAGCGAGCCTCATTTACCTCACAGTCAAATAATGGCCAGAGAATGAATTGATTATACCCAGCTTCTTGTCCCACTTACTTCAGAAATGTTTTAATGATGGCCTTATGCCCATTCATGACTTTGATGCCTGCAATTTAAACATCAAACAGCTCTGGATGAGCTGTATCATCACTGCCTTTCATCCTGTATCATGTGTAACAAGACTTTCAGGACCATCGTGTGTTGGGTGGATGAAAGGTGCTGCTGTAAGAGTGATACTGGGCGGAAAGGAGACGATCGGATAGGATAGGATATTTTAATATATTTTAATGGGGGCATTTTTCCATATACCACAAAACTTGTGGCAACTTTCCTTAGAGCTCATTCACCTTTGGAGTTCATTTTCTTGGAGGGATGTGTGACATGCATCAAGCATGTAAGAGAAAGCACCACTCTGCTGACACATCTTGGTTTCATTTTCTGTGTTACTCCTCATCCTGTTCCACATGTACCCTGGCATCTTGTTTGGTTTTATTTATAGCTACATGGTATGTTCAGCCAAGCACATGTTTCCAATATTGTCCACACTGAGCTCCAGGCAATTTCCCTAGTAGCCATCATTGAATTTTAGAATCCTGTGAAGTAGAAGAGTGGTGATTTGAATTGGACCTTTGGTTTGTTTGCATTTTTCTCATCCTGCCTTCAGTTTAATTTTTGATTAGTCATTCTGTGAGAAGTTCCATTGGAAGAATTACTGTTCCTACTCAATGCTGGTTTCACCAGGAGGGAAGTTTTCCAAGTACAATTCTAGTAGTCCAGAGCTTCTTCAAACTTTCAGTAAAAGCAATTATCATAATAATCATGAGAAAAGGGCAATTTGTTACTGCATTTCAGTAGTTCCCTGACTGCATTGCATGTAAGAAATAGTGTCTTTATTTCACAGTTGCTCAATTGTCATTGTTTAGAGGTTTGAGCATCTAGTTCTAGTTTTCACCTTACTAATCTGATTAAAACGTAATGAAGGAACTAATTTTTCACCCAGTTGCCTGGGAGATGTCGTCCACTCCCCCAGTGAGGGTGGTGAAGTACCCAGAAGAGGTGTTCAGACTGGCTGATACACATACAGGGTTCATGAAGTTGGACTACTCTTGAGTATGGTGATAACCATGTAACCTGGATGTAGTTCATAAAAACAGACTGACTACCAAAAAAATTTGTGAAAAGTTGATGACTAAAGATTTTTACTAAGGGATACTTAGTTATATCTTAAATAATAATTAAAAAGAGCTTATTTTTCTAAAATTTCAGCTTCTTGCCTGTCAAAACATGAGACCATTCCACCCTCTTGGCAATGGCCAGTTGGGTGGAACACCTACTTGGCAGCTCCTGGTGCACAGGATTGCACAAGCAATCTCCAGCAAGGTCATTAACAGGGCACAACTGAAAATACGTTCTCAACCTCCTCTCAGTACATGTACTTACTTGCAGGAGTGGAATACGAATTTCCAGTACTGTTGACATGCACTTCATTGGTAGGTGCATTTTTGAGGGAAAGCAGTTCACAGAAACACAAAAAGAGACATAGGGGTAGCACCATAAATGTAATAGAAAATACAAAAAGTAATTTTTTTTCATTCAATTTTACATGTGTGTTCTTGAGAGGACAACAGCACAGCAGGCAAACAGTGCACCAGAGATCCGTGTCTGAGTTTTGAAGTTGATGGTACCTTTCTCACTATGCATTCATCAGCTATCCTCAAGAAACCTGAACGTTCTAGAAAACTGACTTAACAAGAAGAGCATCTTTCTTCATGAAACAATTATAATTGATCTGTGTCACTGTATCAGAACCCAGACAGTTCAAGTGTGAAAAAATTTACTGCTGGAAATATATTCTCTCACATCTGATAGTTTTTGAAGAAAACTCTCCCTTGACAGAATGGCCTTGTGTTTGCTTCTGCTGCATAGTGTATGGTAACACTTGACCTATTCTCTGAAGTACTAAGTGCTTAGGGAGGTTTAGAGTGATATTTTTATTCAGAAACTCTAAAATTCCCGCCATATATGAAATGGGAAGTAGGTTTATTTCCCTGGAAAGCAAGAACATATGTATTTCTAGGATGCTTGCTTGCACCAGTTTTAAGTTAACTCCACAGTGGTCCCCGGCAACCGAGGCCCACGTGTGTGCGTTGTACAGGTGACCCTTGGCAGCTCCATCGTCCCCTCCATGTGTTGAATCCTTGCTTCTACAGGCGCGATCCTTAAGCCCCTTGTCGGGGCGGGCAGCGGGGGCGATGGACCACACACCCGGGCATCTCGAGGAGATGCGCTCCGTGACGCCCTGGCCTCGGCTACCCCTGCAAAGCGATTCCTGGCAGAACTTCCTCGCGCACCTCACTCCCCCGGCACACACGCCCTGCTCTTCCTGCAGGAGCAGCAACTCTGCTGAGTATCACCGAGGATCCCCAGGAGCCTCACTGGAGATACCCAAGGACCGCCTGGCCGCGATTCCGTGCCGTGTGCTCTGGGATCACCCTGCCCGAGCAGGTTGGACTAGAGGACCCGCTGCGCTGCCTTCCAACCTGACCAACTCTGTGACTCTGCTGACCCCGCCGCCACCCCAGGGCGTCCAACGGGCACCGCCCCGAGCCCTGCCCCGTCACAGATGTGCGCTGGCCTGGCTCCGACTTCAAAGCCGTGTCCAGGGCAGGAATAGCGACAGTGGAGGCGGGACGCAGGGCGGAGACCAGCCCCCACTCCCCTGAGGCCATGCCGCGCCCCCGGCCCTCTGCGACGGGACTNGACTCTGCTGACCCCGCCGCCACCCCAGGGCGTCCAACGGGCACCGCCCCGAGCCCTGCCCCGTCACAGATGTGCGCTGGCCTGGCTCCGACTTCAAAGCCGTGTCCAGGGCAGGAATAGCGACAGTGGAGGCGGGACGCAGGGCGGAGACCAGCCCCCACTCCCCTGAGGCCACGCCGCGCCCCCGGCCCTCTGCGACGGGACTACAACTCCCGTCACGCCCCGCGGCGGGGCGGGGAAAAGCCCATCACGTGAGGCGCAGGACTGCGCGGCGATTGGCCGGGGCCGGGAGGGGGGCGGTGCCGCGGGGAGCAGTTCCGGTGCCCCGCGCTCGGCACTTGTTTAGATGCTGCCGTCACATCATG
>VXAY01002693.1:0-96848 GCA_013399855.1 Oxyruncus cristatus
CAACCTAGTTGATTCTATGATTTACAGTTTGGTCATGTGCTCTGTGTGAGTGGGCCAGTATTCCTGTTTGTTTGCTTTAAATTGCCTGACAATTTTAATGTCCTCCACAATTCTTCTACCTGAATAAGTATTTTTTCTTCATTTTCTTCTCTGACATTTCCAAGCTCAGGTTTTCTAATCCTTCTTCCTACATGAACAGAATTTTATCACTCTGTTCATCCTTGTGGCATCTCTCTGAAGATTTTCTAATTCTGTTAACCCTTTGAAAGTCATGGAACCCAGAACTGCGTATCAGATTTAAGTCATGACAGCATAAGAGACTGACAGTAGTATAATAACATATCATTTTTTTCCATTTTCTTAGGAGTTCTTACTATCTGACTTACTCTGTTTTACTGTCAGAAAGCAGTTTTCTGATGCTTTTGGAGTATCATGTAAAAGAATACAAGATGTTTTCTCTGCTTGGTACCCGTTTTAAAGTACCCATTTCCCTGCTTAGTACCCGTCTGACAGTGTACAGTACCTCAATACAGTTAAAAAAGGGAGATGTGTTGTTTTCTGACATTTTCCCTAGCCTACACTTCTTGGCCCTCGTTTCTGTTTACTATTTTATCACCTGGTTCCTCAGTGTTGTGAGTCCTTTCTGCAGTTCTTGTATCCAGTTTTAGATTTGACTCTCCTAAATAATCTGATGTTGTCTGCAGCTTTTTTCACCTCATTATTTGCCTGCCTGTCCTACTGGAAGTAATATTATGTATTATTTATTGATATGAGGAACAGCACATATCCCAGCACATATCCTCATGAAGAATCCTACGTTGTTATTTTTTCTTCATTGTAAAAACTGACCATTTGTTCCTTTCCTTTTTTCCTTAACTTTTAATTCTGTACTATGTCATGAGAGGGTTATACCACTTTTTTTCTTCAGTGATTTAGTTTCTTTACTGGCCTCTAGACTTTTCAATAATATATTTGAAGACCCAGATACAATGCATTGACTTGCTTGTCCTTCTCTGCAAGTTTGTTGAATTATTCAAGAACTTTAGGAACTCTAAACAATTTTGTACAAAAATATCATACTTCACAAACACTGTCTGTATTTTCCCCAGTGTGTTATGTTACTGATCTCTCTGGATTATACTCTTTCAGGTGCAGCTAAGCTCTCAAGTTGGAGAAGGGTGACTGCTCAGTTAATATATAGTTTTGTATAACTTTTTAGGAAAACAAATCAAATGTTTAAGGCTTCAGTGGTGTAACTTCAGAACAATTATCAGACTGATTATCAAAAGGTTAGTCAATTAAATAGAGAACTAAAAATTCAAAAATTATTTCTTTAGTAGTGCTCTGTTGTGAAATACTGTGTACTGCAGGAGGTAGTTTGGTAATTTTCAAGTAATCTCATGTTCTTCAGGCTGTTGCAGTGAAGCTGAATGACTGTGAGAAGTTAAATCAAGGGAGTCTCTCAAGAAAGTAGCTGTAGGAAAAAAAAAAACCACAAAAAACTTCAGAATTTCCCCTGGGAGATGCTGAGACCAAGGGCTGCCAGACTGTGCTTTTTCCCTGGCTTTAGGTTTGTGCTTAATGGAGAGCCTAATGCTTCATATGCTGGCTTCAGGGAAGTCAGAAAGAACAGAATGAGCCCTGGGAAGGGCTTAATGTGCAGATAATACTGATCCACATATTGCAGCAAACTGCTTCAAACTAGTAATTGAAAGACGGTTCTCCTCCTGCAGAGAATAGCAGATTAGGTGGGGAAATGATCTTTCTAAATGCTGTGTCATCTTTAGCAGTTAACAGCATTTGGAAAAAAGAACCCAAACTCTATAAAACTCAAGTTCTTTTAATGCCTTGCTGATATAATAAAAGAGACTATAATTCTAGGCCACTGTTAAACCTGACAGGATAACATACTGGACAAATGGGGAGTGAAGCCCCTAGACAGAGAAATATTGTACTGTGTGACTGGACATTTTCCAAAGTGACAGGGAGGCCCTCAACCAGGGAGATGCCCTTGAGAATAGTAAAAAAGGCTTTCAAGGCATTGCTTTGATAGATACGAAAAATAAATGTTGTGTTTGTTTCTGAGGCAAAGAAGTTCAAAGGACAGTTAGTGATGATGGCATGAGATCAGTAGATTTATGTGATCATGGTTTAAAAACAAGACAAGTCACCTAGATAATTATTTATATTGCCTTTTATTTTCGTACCTGGAGTTTTCTTATCAATGACAGGGAGTGGTTGCTTTGAAAATAATATTTGATTAAACTGGAATAAAGTTATGGCTTTATGGGAAGTGAGAGACGTTATATAAGCGAAGCAGAAGTTATTTTCCAGAAACGGCTAAACTCTGCAAGCCAAGGAATAAAAAAGCTTTCAAGCACTGAGACAAAGAATCAAGTCTTACCCTCTCATGTATCTTCTTTGCATTAATCCAGCAGCACACGGGGGACTTGACTCCACTTAGCAGGGCCCTTACAGTATGTACAGGAATAAAGAGTATGAGTAATGATATTGACTTCGGTTGGAAGACTCACATGTGTAAGTTGTACATACACCTAGAGATGTTGCAGAATCAGTGTCTTAGAGCTGATTAACCTTCTGTTAATTAAAACTGTCAGAAGAAACCATGCAGTGTGAACTACAGAGGCAGCATTCATTAGCAATGTGGAAAAAAAGTGTAAACATTGCACCAATATAATTTTGAGGTAAATATTTAAACAAAGAATAGTTGTGAAACATGCTGAGCAGTTACACTAATATTATAGGGCTTACAGAGTTCAGTGAAATGATTAGAAAAATTTTTTGTGAAATTCTGTTGAAGAGTAATGCCAATATACAATTCAGTATGTGGAAGAAAAACAGAGAGCATGAAGTAGGAAGAAGGAGATAGATGCAAGTGCTACTTTAATGCATGTATGGTGAAAGATGTCTTAAAAATGCAATTTGGGGATACAGTCCTCATATCCCATAGCAAGACAGTAATAGACCTTCATGTGTTTATGCACACACGCACACATACACATCTTTATTAGGGTAAGTTATGTCCTGTAGACTTTCTCTGTCTGTGTTTCATCATTGTTACACAGTTTAAAGTGGAATACTTCAGTCTTTTATGGGTACCATATAACCATAAATATTTCTTAACTGGAGGAAGAATTCAGGGAATCATGGCAAAATTATCTGAAGAATTGACTTCCAAGGAAATAAAAATGAACTAAACATAAAACTTGATTAAATTACTGCTGCACTGAGACATGAGAGCAGTCTGGATCTGTGGGGTTGCTAGAAGCAATGCAAAGAAAGGAAGGAATCATTCATTCATGTACATAGGTATAAATAAATAAATGCAAAACAATTAATGAAGAAAAGATTTCCTGAAAATAGGGTCTTTTAGCTAGGTAGGCAGTTTCCTAAGGAAGGAGAGGAAACCTCTCCATATAAGGAAACCCAAATAAAACCTGAATTGGATTAACATATGTAAAACTACTTTAAAAAGCAACTTGTAGTAGTAAGGAAAATATTTAATAACCTTAAGGATTTACTAACCTCATACAGTTCCACTAAAGTCATACAGACTATAAACATGTAGCAGAAGCTGAGAGTTAAAGTGCTTTCCCCCCATGTATTTTCATAATTTTGGAGGACAGAAATAGCATTTTTAAGCAATAACCTACATACCTTGCCTTTCTTCAGTCTCTGGTGCAGTGATATTTTTTCCTTTTTCAAAAAAAAAAAAAAAAAGAGTGTAAACAGAGGAGTAAAGCACACATTGGTACATTTTCCATTGGGGGAGGTGAAGCACACCATATTAATCATGAATTTATCTGCCCCCAGATCTGCCCCCCCAGGCGTGTCTCCCTGGAAGTTGGGTTGGAGGTCCTAAGACCTCTTTCTTCCTCATCTTTCTCTTCTTCACAGCACGTACTGTCTTTGGAACTTCTCCAAGATTCCGGGCTTGAAGGTTGCTTTGACTATGATGGTATCTTGTTGTTCAGGTCTGAGGTACAAATGTTCCTAAACAGCATGAAGGCCTGCCTTGAAAAGAAGTCTAAACAAGCTTAAAGAATTTAGAAAATTCAATATGAAATGGGAGATAGGGTTTGGTGAGTGTTTGACTACAATGCTTAAGTATAACAGACTATACAGCTACATTAAAGTCTACAAAAAGCTAAAAACCGTAAAAATTCAAAGGCATCATGGCAAAGGGCAGTTTTGAGTAGGACTAACAGAAAAAGGAAGATGCTGAGGTTTGGAAACATCTTTGAGCATAGGGGCATCAGAGGAAATGAGATGATCTGATTACCCTTTCCATTTCTCTGCTATTGACTGGCTGGATTGCAGCATGATAAGGGCAGAAGACGGACAGTGAAAGGGTTAGGAACATTTCAGAAAATGATGATGTCTGGATCACGTCAGATAGTTCTCCTTCCTTGTTTACTTTATCATTTGACAGTAACTGAATAATGTGTAGTAGACCTAATAGAGCTAATGCACTGGCCAACTTCCATATTGCACAGTCATAACCTGCTTTGATACATTCCCCTCTGGCTTGAATTTATTAGTTTTAAGCCTCCCTATTAAAGGTTCTGTCTAGAGCACAATGAGATTTTGCAGTGTACCTGAAATGATTTGCCCTTTTTGTCCTATTTAAGAAATCTTAATTTTACTGTGTTTTGATAGCAATAATTGTGTGTGTGTCTGTATGTATTGATTTTTGAGTTTTGATTTTGATTTAGTTTTGATTTTGATTTTGATTGAGTTTTGATTTTGATTTAGTCTTCTGTGTGGAGGTGACTCTGTATACGATCTCTGATGCTAAATAACTAAATTAGCTGCTTAAGCAGCCTTTGACTGAGTGACACACCATTAGGCTGCAGTGACATTTTCCTCAATGGTTAATCTTATTGTGCTGCACTGTGATACAGAGCATAAGAATTATCATTCTTATAAATACTTTCTTGCACTTTTACAAATAGTGATTTAGAAATCATGATCACAGATGAATTGTTAGAGAAGAAGAAAATTCTGAGTTGTTTCTTCAGCTACTACTGTACTTTTAAAACCTGTGGAAATATGTGGAAACTTAGAATCTGTAGTGCTGACAGAGACAGGCATATTCTGCTTGGTGATCCTTGTGTGCTGTTCTGCAGTCAGTGGGATAAGCAGAAAGAAGGAAACTTCCCTTTTGATGAGAAGCAGTATTGCTCCCTTTATAATTTGACTTTTTCTGAAGCAGTGATAAATGGTAAACTTTTAAATACTTGGAGGGACTGTCCTAAATATAGACACTTGGCAAATAATCAGTTGATTGATTCAGCAGCCTTTCTTACATTCAGTCAAAGTCATTTGCAGGCCTGGCTATATAACAGCCGAGTCAGATGCAGTGTAGTGATAGTTTAACTTGCTGGAAAATTTAACTACTATTTTTTTGACAATGCCTGTATGCAGTCTGCATAAGTTTCATATATGTTTACTTAGTTTAAATCTGTTTCAGCTGTATCCTGGGCGGTCACATTACTTAGAAGAACAAGTGGCTTTATGGGATGTACCTGTGTATCGTGTCTGTAAGAGGGTGTTTAGGTATATATGAAGTCAGGGAAGTGTTAGCCTACCAGGTTCCTGCAGGTTTTTTTTATACAGGTGAATAGCCTTATAAAGTTAAAACACCACGTTGATTTTGAAGGAAAAATTTGAAGGCTTTGAGGGCAAGACTTCCAAGGAATGTCTGGGGTCACTTGGTTTTGCTCAGCCTGGGAGAAGAGAAGGCTGAGGGGAGACCTCGAGAGGGCAGTGGAAGCAGAGCTGCTGATCCCTCTCTGGTGAGCAGTGATACGACATAAGGAAATGGAACAAATCTTTATCACAGAAGGTTCATATTGGATGTTAGAAAAGGTTCTTCACTGGGAGAGGGAGTGGTCAGTCCATGGAACAGGCTCCTCAGGAAAGTGGTCACAGCATCAAGCCTGTCAGAGTTCAGGGAGAGTCTGGATGATGCTCTGAGTCATCTGGTTTAGTGTTAGGTAAGTCCTGCAAGGATCAGGGAGTTGGGCTTGATGATCCCTATGAAAACCTTCCAATTTGAGATATTCAAGGATTCTATGATTCTGTAAAATATGAAGAGCTTTTAATTCTTCCTTTGAAACAAAAAGAAGTACGGTAAACAATTTTCCTTAAGCTTTTCTACAAAATCTAAAATGGATCCGTTTTCTATGTGGTCCTTGTTTGACATGCTCTTGCAGGTATTTTCATTGTCATTTTAAAGGAAGGACAGGATAAGCTCCATCCCCCTGAGATCTCAGCAAAATACACAGCTTCTGTAGGCAAAACAGGTGACTGGAATGTCACTGACACTGTATACAGCTACAGCTGAAAGACCATTTATCTTCATATTACAAAGATTTAGCCCTCACAATAGACTGTTATGACAGTCCAGAGAAGCTAAGGAGTGGCATGTTTTCTAATTCAAATATGCCTGTTTTGTTTGTTTGTTTTGGGGTTGGTGTTTGTTTTTTGGGTTTTTTTTTGGTCAAGTAACTCTCCACTGCTGAATATTTAGGAAGTACCTAATTTTTCTGATAATTTGGTGTGAGTTAGACAGAAGAGCATGTTGTCTTCACGGTGAGTTAGAAACCACTTCTAATAAGAAAAATGAGCAGAAGTCGATAGGAATAGCTAACACACAGGGCAAGGGAATATTTACAGAAATACTTGGATACCTCCAAGCCCCATTCTATTCCTGTGCATTAACAGTACTACTTTGAACAAGATTATGGTGTGACACAATTTATGAATAGCTTGCTGGAAATCGTAGAACCTTATTTGACATGGTTGCTGAGTAAGACAGGGCCCAGGCCAGGGACTGAGAATCATATGCACACACACAACCCCTCCTCTCCTCAACAAACAAACCCCAACCAAATAATCCTCCCCCTGCCCCCAAACCAAACAAGCAAAACCCTGGTAAAAATACCACACAAAAAGAAAAACCTATCAACCAAAAAAAAACCCCCCCAACAAATCTCAAAAAAGAGAAAAGTGAAAATAGGACAATAATATGATAATATTTATTGAATGCAGAAGTGTGCTATTTAGTTCCAGGTTCTTCAAAAAAGTCTGAATTAACTTGCAAACTTGAGTTGAGTCTTGAAAACTTCTATTTTCTCTACACTTACATCATTTGTCTGCAATGTTTATTTACTATTGTAAGAGAGAAGAGATATTAATTTCAGCGGCCCAGCTTTACATAATTCCAAATGTTTCTTAGGGACTTTAATTACCATAGATCAACATGCATAAAATTTAAAATAGATTAAATCCACTGAGCTTTAGTAACTAGGTCTTTTTCCTGATAAAGCCTTATACAAACACCTGTATAAATTTGATAGCTGTATGGGAGGCCAGAGAGCAGTGTAAATCAAGGGAACCAAATGTCAGTTGAAAATAGTGGGGTATTTCCAGTCACAGAGGGGTGGGTTTTCCCCTCCCTCTCCTCTATGGTGCTCATAGCTTCTGTTGCTAAATAGTCTGTGGGAAGAAAGTTTTTTTTCTCTTCTTTCTGAAGAAGGCCACGTTAAGCCACAGTGTTATTTCTGTTTTTGACAGGGCAATCTGTCATCCAGCACCCAATACTAAAGCTGTCTAGTCTCTCTCTTAAAAAACATCTCTTGGAAGTGCATCTTTTGAAGTGTCCCAGAAGGAGAGAATCGACAGGTCTGGTTTTAGCTCTTTATCATCTGCTCTTTTATTAAAAATCCTTGAATTGAACTTACCATCAGTGGGAAGAAAAAGGAAGACACAGAACATCAATGCAGTATGATTTTTTAAGCTTATGATAATCTGTAAGGTAAATGTACTCAGTAAGTCAGCTGTGATACCTGTTTTGTCCCTGTCCTCAGACCCACATCTGCTATGTCAGGAAACTGGCAGAAGGGTGGGAATGGAGTTTAGGCTAACTAGGGTTAGGCAGTATGGGTAGTGAGGGCGATTGGAGCAATGATGCTAAGGACTGACCATACAACCTTTCAGGTGGGGATGGAAACCAAGATCCCTCTCTGTACACAACTTCTATATGGAGTGTTAATCCCTAAGCAGGTATTCCTCATCTTTAAAGTCTTAGAAACTTACACAGAAGTAGTTCTCTCATTCCATGTTATTAAATAGGAAGATAGTCTGAACATAAATGGCGTGCCTACGTGAATATGTACGTGCACATACCAACTTCCAACATGTAAGGTGTCCAAAGTTCATATTTGTGGGCATTTTTGTATCCATGATTTAAGACTGTTACTTTTTGATGGTAAAACTGTGCTGCCTAGAGGTTACTGTATCTTACTTCCATCACAGACATTTAAATTTAGTTTCTTCAGAGAAATGTATAAATCCTTAAAAACATAAAGTGTAGAAGTATTTTTAAAAAGTAAAAGACATTTAGGAGTGAAAAGTAACATTAAACTTTTGGTAATTTAGAGATGGGATCTTGGCTACATTATAATTTGTACAGTAAAGCTTGAAAAAAGGGCAAAGTAACTAATCCTAAGGTAAGTGAGTAGCACTAGTTAAGCTTGACACTATGTGGCAAAGCCAAAGATAGTTTGGAGGAAATACGAGAAACATACTAATACTGTTGTAGAAAGCTGCTAAGGTTCGTGTTCTGTCTACACCTTTAATTTGAGGTTCACTTTGAACTGTAATTGGTATTGTCAAATCTGGTATCTGGAGAGTCAGTTGCACTTACATAATGTTTAAAAAGGCACTTTTGTGTCTGGGAACAATAATATTTTGTATCTGGGAAAATACCATACTGCCATGTTTGCTTAGGACAGAATTTCTGAAGTGTCCCTTTTCCCCCTTCCCCTTCCTTTTCCTCTCAGAATGTTTATGCTGAGACTCTGCTAGTTTAATTTTTCAGTAGTGTCATGCTATTGGTATGAGCCAAGGCTGATGATAGATGGAAGAAGTGCTTAGACAGTGGTAGTATCTGTCTTCTGTGTCCTGCTATTTGCAAAGTATTCAGTCTTCCAAAATGGATGGCAAATTTTTCTGAGGTGCTACATATCAATTAAAAATTCTTCTTATTTAAATATTTTTACTACGTTCTCTGAATGTTGTTTTTTTATGGTGAAGCATTCCTGAAAAGAGAATTCCTTCATGGTGAAGTGTAGATTTCATGTGTTACTAACTTTCCCCAAGTTGTGCATTTTTAAATGGCTCTTAAAGTTGAGTTTTGTCTTATTGTTAAGTACAGCTATCACTTCATATCACATTAATTGATTTCACAGACTAATTGTCAGCAGAGTAAGAACTGCAGGTTTTCTTGCTAATGTTCTTAAGCATGTTGCTCAGCCCAAATGCTTCAAATATACCCTTCAAAACAAAACAGCTAATTTAAGTCATGCTTTTTGTTAAAATGTATGTATGTTGCTATCTGTATATCTTACAGACTGGTTTTAAAGAAAATAATAAAATAAAATTTAAACTTTCTGTTTTCATCCTAATTGTGACACTAATAGGCATAATTATTAGCATCCCTGTTCCCCAAATTGATGGACATCATTACAATGTATTTGTAAGGCTGGTCTTTAAATCACAGGAATACAATACTCCTGTGATTTCAGCAAGTGTACATGGATCTCCTCTGACAGGCATCACACTCTATTTTTATAAGTAGACCTCATTCTCAAAATTTGCTTCTCATAATTGCTGTGTGTAATAGATGACTCAAATCACAAAGCCTCTGTGGGTTTGTACAAATTTACACATCTTACTAATATATTTGAGTAATCATGTAGTGGAAAATTTCAGATCTCTCTTAAGTCAGTATTTTTTTTTAAGACATCATGTGCTTTTTTCATTCAGGAGTGGCAAGTATATGTTGGTGCTTATACATATGAACTCCATCTACAGCTAGGGATTAAATGTTCAAATTTGATTGTGTATAATTATGCTGCCATTATACCATATCCTCTTTGACTGATCCTAAGAAAAATTATTGTTCTACTTAGCTGCTAAAAGAAAGGAAGGAATTATGCTGTGTTTATTTTTAACAGACTTTCCTAATTCCATTAATGCTGAACAGATACCCTTTCAACAGCAGTACAAGGCCAGCATATGCTTCCCATATAAGGGAAAGAAAGCTACACAGTTTTTCCTTTTGTTCTTTCAGTGATAAATGCTTATATTACACAAAATGCTGTGTAGGGGTCCTCTGATCTGCTGAGATTTATGTAATTAACTAAGCAGAAATAATAAGCTAAAGAAATATCAAATTGAGAACAGAGAGTGACCTTACACTGAAAAGCCATGAAATCAAAGTTTCTAATGTTACCACTGTTCCTGTGGTAACAGGTGTTAATCTGGATGCATGTTAGTATCTCCAAGGGCAATGAATCCCTTTAACACCTTGAACTTCTTGAGAATACACAGAAATTGTAGTTCACGTGTTGCAGCATTCTCATAATTGGAGACACAGGAATTGTCTTATTGGCACGTAATGCATGTCAGTGTGGTGGAGTAAGTTGTGTTGCTAGTTGCCGAGGTAGGGTTGAATTACAATTCTAGATGCCCTACCAGTGTCCTCAGACTTTACCAGTAGGAAAGTGTGGGTCTGGCTGCTGTGATCAGCCTTCTGCATTAGATGTTTTGACTTGTATATGTCCTTTTTATTCACTTGGGTTTGTGGGTTTTTTTGGTGGTTTTTGTTGTTGTGGTTGGTTGGTTGAAATCACCCGCAGAGATTCAGGACCTGGGAAAGATCTTGTACTCTCTGATTTTTTTTTTACCCTCAGAATCAGAATTAAAGCAAGTTTAGAGCTCTGTGATTTAGTGGAAGCAAGGTATTAGCCTGAGAGTAAGCGAATTTTCTTTGCTAGCTTACATATCTCTCCTTACCGTTGTACTCTTTGTTCTTAACTACAGGAGGCATAGAGGTCAATGAACATCGCTTTTCCTAACAGTGTGCTCTTCAATTGGAAACCAAGACTTTTACTATTGGGGAAAATCTAGCAAGTCCCTATGTGGGGGAAGGCACAGTTACCTATGTTTTCCATAGATTAAAAATACATCGTAACATGTTTGATAAAGTTGAAATGTTAATGTAATTTATTTTGTTTGTTGTAACCATATCTTTTTGTAAAGTATTTTCTGTCTTTCAAATTAGCTAGGACAGCAGATTTGGCAGAGATGATGAATTGCCCATTTTGGTGTTAAGTGAGAGGATTCAGCAAAACTGTCGTTGAGGAAGATGTCTTAATCATTCTTCAGTCTCTTCCTATGTGAATTTGTCAATTTATATCTACTGTTTCATTCTGCTTAATAAAATTTAAAATAATACGTTGTGAAAACTTTAATCAAAATGAATGAAACTGAGCCAAATCTGAAATGAAAAAATCTCTGCTCATTGTGTTTGTTACTCTTATATTCTGTTAGGCTTACCAATTTTTTAAACTGAAATTAATGTGATACCTTTAAAGAATTTGTTTTATAATACAAATAGTGCTTGAATTTACTTTGTAATTACACTTTAAATATTTTGTCTAATGTTTTCCATATTTTTAAAGCAATAGTTGATATGCTTACCATAAAGATAATTTTTAATATTTATACTCTCTAATTCTATGGTTCATCTCTTTATAACATATCTTTTATGAGATGAAATTGAACTACTTTGATAGATAGAAGTCTGTCTGTACAATCAGTAGGCTTTTTCCATTGCTGAAGTTTTCACCTCCATTCAAGGTGGGGTTTTTTTGGTAGCTAGTGACAATCTGGCTGTAATACTATATGAGAGAGATGTGTTTATTGTCTTGTGGTTCTTGGCAGATCTTGGCTGTGCTGTAACATTACTTGAAGACCAGCAGAATTAACACAATTTTTCTGTACCAGTTGTTCAAGTGCATTAAATTAAACATGGCTTGGTTACACATATATTCCGTGTCAAGACAAAGTAATATGGAATGGAGTTGTGCGTCAGAGGGACAATAATAGTCATCATCATAAATATTGTCTGCAGTATCATCATCTGTATGTCAGTTCAAGGTGTCACTGCCACTATACAAGAGTAATAGACGCAGGAGTCTTACCCAAAAAATGTGATCTCTAGATTCTTAATCTTTTTGGTAATCTTTCTAATGAGCACTGTGGTGCTTTGTGGGACTTTAACTACTGCAGTGCTGAACTCTCAAGTACAGGAGGAATGGGAAATGCAAACTTGAGCATTTTTCCTCCTACAGATCTTTCCCAGCTTGCCTCAGGGATCAGATAATCATGGTTCTACCTCCTGATAACTATTTGCTTTAAAGTGATTGCTATTTCCTCCAGTTCTTTTACTATTTTTACATTGACACTGGACAAATACAAGAACTAGATTCAGTGTTTTCCCTGATGCACTGCATTTTTGGAGAAAAACATTTAAGTCCTTGCTCAAACCTATTTTTCCCCTGAAAGAATCTTATATCCTTAGCAGTATTTTAAATGTTTTCCCTGAAACCCAAATAATCCATTTCAATTGCCTACCCTTTTCTCATTCAATGTTAAAATAAGCAGTTTCTTCAATAAATTAGGACTAGTGTTGCATTTCTTCAAATAGGAATATTTGTGGATTTTTTGTTTTTACAGAAGTGTGTTTTACCTGTTGTATCTCATTAGAAGGAAAACTAACATCAGCAGAGCAAAAATGGATGTTTTAGATTGCTATTGTATATTGCCTTTCAGCACACTTTAATTAAAGTGACAGTTGTTTGTCCTGTAATATCACCATTCCCTAATTGATGTACTGAGCAAGCACCATGGTGACAAGATAAGTTGCTTTGTTTTGTTCCATATGCCTGTGTTCCAAATTTTCCATAGTTTTAATTGGTTCCCTGCAGAATAATATTTACAAGCATATGGTATGGAAAATGCTGACTGCATTTGTTATCATATATTTTAGTATATTGGTGGCACTAGATCACTAAGCCTTTAAATGTGATTATGAGGTTATTTAATGCAGTCAATAGTGTGCTTAAAACACAGCAAAAATCTGCAGTGAGCCAAATGGTATCAAGGAAATACATTTGAATGCCTTCTTAATGCTTCAAAGATAGATTCAGAAAAGGTTCTGGTAAATGTTTATGCTGAAACATAATTTGTGACCTAAGAGCAATTTGGAAAGCCCTGTTGAATCTTCTCACTATCATAAGAGGAAGGTATTTAGGAATGTGGACTGCAGAGGCAAAATACATGGTATGTTTAGATTACTGACTTCTGAAGAAATGCACTGGCATTAACTGATGAAATGGAATGCAGCATCAGCCCTTAAATTTCATGTGTCTGACTTTGGAGACATCACTACTACATTTTTGCACTGATTCCGCTGTGCCAAAAGACAGTCAATCCAAAAGGAAACATGAGTGATTGAGAAGATCCCAGTCATATCAGTGGTTGTTAAGGTCTGAGTTCAACAGTATTGCCATAGGTGTTGGGTTATGCCTTTTTGGTTGTGCTGGAGGGGAGATGTGTCATGACGGCTGAATTGAATTTTTTGCCGAGGCAAATTGACCAAGGTGGTTTCACACTGTTCCAAGAAGTGCTCACTGGGTCAATTGTATTAATGACCTGTTTGGGTTTCATGAACAGACTGGATACTCAGACACAACCCACATGATCAGAGAAAAAGGATGACTCCATATGTGGAGACTTCTGATTTATGGATTATATCCTTTGCATATGTGTTCAAGAGGTAACATATTCCTTCTGTCCCTAGCTGAACCCGGCCTAACTTACTAAATAAACTACTTCCAAATTTCTGTTGCTTTAGCATCACCAATGTAAAAAAGAGTATTAGACGTTAAAGCTACACGATTTTATTAGACATACACTGAAAACATATGCATGTTAAAAGTAACACTGGAATGTAATTACATATTTTCTCTTGCTCATATGCAATATGTCTATGGCTCTGATATTAGTATTATAGTGAGGGCAATTCAGAGATCTGAACGGTATAGACATAACTCATTACTATATGAGTGAAAAGGCAGTGCCTTCTCATAATGAAGTGTATGTTTCTTGTCATAACATCCCAAATAAAAAAATAAAACAAAAAGATTGGTTTTGTAAAGTCAATACTGAAGTAAAACCCCACTCCCCACCCAACCCAAAGAAAAAAATGATGTCTTTTCTGTATCAATCTTATCAGAGAGTAAGCCATTTTAGAATGATAGTATGATAAAAACTGTTGAACAAGAAAGGCGAAAGTGGAAGTGGCTTTGGCCTCCTGATCGTCTCCTCCAACTATGATTTTCTTGCTCATTCATGATATTTCTACTGGGCTGTTGGCTCATATCAGGGTATGGTTTTTTGTTCAGCTTGGCGCCCATCACTGAAGGGTTGCACTGATGTAAAAAACATGAAGCTTAACCCCAAAGACTCCTGTACAACACAGTGTTCAAATGCCTCCTGACTCTTATTCTCATTTGCGAACTTACTTCCTTCATTTTAAAGAAGCAGCTGAACTTCTCAAACACTCCAAGGTCAGATGTTAAGTCTGTGAAAGGCAGGTAAATTAACTGCATTATTTGAGTTGCATTCCCTTACCTTCACCAAAACAAACACAACTTTTTTTCTCCAGTACACTTTCTCTTTGCTCTCTGTAATTCATTCAGCTCTGCAGTGTATGATGTAGGGATTTATTGCCACCGGTCACTTCCTGGCATAACACAGAACTGATACAATTAATATGATGGGATCACTCCGCTCCTCAGGTAAACATGCTCCTTACTTTTAACTCATTTGTTTGTAATATATCGAACAACACTTTGATCCTACAGTAAGCCAATCAATTCCTAAAAGAGATGAGTATTATCAAGTCCTGTAAACTAAATAGGTATCCTGGTCTCACCTCTTCATGTTAAGGTGGGGAAGAGAGGGAAGAGAAGTAATGTAACTTGAACTGCGAATTCGAAGATGGGACTGGCTTTAGACACTAAAGATGACCTGAAGCAGGAATATAACTTGTTCTTTTGTGGAGCTGAATTGCTGTATGCTGTATTGCTCACACTTAGTTATTAGGTGAGAGCGCTAATCCTTCACAGAATGCATTAACTGGAAAAACAAATGAGTTAATGCAGCATGAAAGGAAAAGGGGATTTGATTTTTACTCTAGTAACTTCTGAGATAAAGAATCCTATTGACAGGCTGTTGAAGTACTGCTGAGTCAAGCTTAAATAATCATTCTGCTGGGAACGTTTTCCTCTTTCAGCAACAGCGGAGTACATCCTGTTTTGTCTTGGCAGGAAGAGTAATGTGATATCTTTACTGAGCCTAAGGTCATTAAAATAAGTCTTTCCTTTTATCACTTTGTTAATGTTATATCATAAAAACTTACGTTTTTTAATTCTCTGAGAAAAAGCATATTTAATGTCTGTCTGACTTAATGCATTTTTTACCATAGTTTAACAGCAGAGTTGGAATCAAAACACGTGGAGATGAAGTCAAGCTTCCAAAATGTGTGTGATTGTGGGCATGTATGTGTACCTCATGTATGATTCAGTTTCAAAACTGCATGCTGTCGAGTAGTCTGTGTACATACACCCCATGACTGAGTAAAAGTGGTGTCTCAAATGTTGATCCTAAAGGCAAAAATTTGGAGAAGCCAAGAGAGTGTGAACATGTAAAGCTTATAAAACATGATGAAAAATCAATGCCAATCCGATTGATGGAATAAATCTAATTTTAAAAGGAGCCAACAAGATTTTGATTAATGTTCTCAATTCTGTGGTGCTTCTTTTTATATTTAAATTGAATTTATCCATTATTTGATTATTCCAACTAATCTTTTTCAAATGAAAACTGGATGTAGAAATCATTGTTCATTTCTGAGTTTTTTGCAATGTGAATAAATGTATGTGATAAATTAGAGAGAATGTATTTCAAAACCAGGCAGAGTCGACTTGCATGTAGTTATAAGTTGTAATATTAATTAAAAATGAAAAGAGAGTAGATGTTTGTAGATAAACAGTGTTAAGTTTATCTGTCTGCCGAATGCCAAATCAGAGCCTATTGGTAATGCAGAAATATTGAACTGAATTCTCATCAGCAATAGTTGACCATGCCAAATCTTAATTATAAATGACTGGAAAAAAGAGTTCCTCTCCTGTGGAAATTCCAGGAACAATCTAGGGATAGGACTTCCTTGCCTGTCTGGCATGCTAGATAGTCAACTCGCCTCATTTCCATCATTAATTTTGAATAATTCTGTGGAATACTGTGAAATTGGGAATTGACATTTTTAAATAAAACTCCTTTTATCAAGTGCTTGACTCCTAAATATAGTTTTAAAAGTATTAATTTCAGAAGACAGACGTAACCATAAGGCTGTATTCAACCTGCTGTGGTAAGTACAGAAGGGAGTGCAAATAAGACTGGGTAACTTACATGTATCAGTTAGGGCCCAGGTAAACTCTGTATTTATGACTAAGGTGTGAAGGTCTTTTTCATATCTTTCTTACAGACTAGTCATGGTCTTTTGTCATCACATCTTATTCAAAGCAAAGTATCAGGTGATATTTTATGCCTATCCAGCCATTTCTGAGAATGGTATTGAGTTCTTGATTCTTCTACTTTTTTTAATCTCATCTGTAAGTAAAGCAATATGGTACAATATATATTCAACAGCTAATGATTAAAATATGCCACACTTGAATTTTTTGCCACTAAATTGTGTTCCTTAGGGAATAATCCTTATGTAACGAGGTATTTTACAACTAGTACTGTAAATTACTATATATTATATACTGTACAGGATGAATGGGATACTGCAGGGGCAAAGAAATGTAATAGTTTTTTGTCTGTTCTCAAAAATTGGAGAAAACAAATACTTATCAGGATCAGAGACCCTCTTTTTTTTTTTTTTCCAGGCCACTATAAAGCTTTCATTTGAAAAGACTTATGAAATATTTGACTAACTTGAACTTTTCATGACAAATTAACTTTGTCTTGGCGTAAAGCCATTTCTTTGACAAGAAAGAGGGCCCTCAGGCCAATGTAAGTATAATACTGCAAACATAGTAGGCAAGACAAATGCAGGATGCGCTCCAAAATGACTACTCATTAAATTGCACCTCTGATTTGGAGGTAGAATTCCAGATCTACTGAGTAGGTATAAAAATCATCTCTCATGTGAGTAAATGACTTTAAATATTGCAACACAGATTTTTTACTATCTTGGCCTTTGTCCAAATCAAATGCTTTTCCCTAGTGCACCTCCAGAAAAGCCAAGTATGTCTGTGCAGCTTATACTGTCTTATTAGTGCTTCAGCCACAAGGCTGGAAAAGCTTTCAGTGTGGTATCTGACACTGTATTATTATGTGACTCTGCAACTTCTTTTTAATAGACTTCTGTTGAGCCATATTGCTCCCCCCTTAAAAGAATTGCTATGCTTGACAAGTGCTGTCCCATCCCATGCACTAAAATGCAGTGATTTCATTGCAGTTTAAGGGCAGAAGAACTAGTGAAATTAGAGGCAAGCATATGATGGCTCAGAAAGCAAGGCTATGTGTGGCTGCTGGGTGTGCATTTGTGGAATGTTAGTGTGTGGAATGAATGCGTCTGAAGGAGAGGGAAGAGGATAACTTTTTTGCCTTAAGACAGTGACCATTTTGTAGGTGTTTCTGTTTATGATAGAAGGAGCTTTGGGAATCTGGAGAGGCCCCAGTTGACTGGAGATGGAGAATTGTTGGAAATGGTGATTTTCAAGAAGGCCAGGAAGGAGTACCCTGCAAACTACAGTCCTGTTAGTCTCACTTCAGTGCCTGGTAAAGTTATGGAGAAGATTATTCTGGGAAATATTGAAAAATACCTGAAAGACAACACAGTCTTCGGTCACAGCCAGCATGGCCTCCTGACAGGAAAGTCCTGCTCATCAAACCTGATTTCTTTTTACGACAAGGATTATGACTAGTTGATCAAGGGAAACCAGTTTATGTAACATTTTTGGATTTCATTTTGATAGCGTCTCTCCCAGGATCCTTCTGCACAAAATGTTCAGCACACAGCTGAGTAAACACATCATCAGGTGGGTGAGCAACTGGCTCACAGGTCGAGCACAGAGGGTAACAGTGAATAGGGTAACATCAGACCAGTGACCTGTCACTAGTGGGGTTCCACTGGGATCCATCTTGGGCCCTGTGCTCTTCAACATCTTCATAAATGACTTGGACACAGGACTGGAAGGGACACTAAGCAAGTTTGCAGATGTGAAAACTGGGAGGAGCTGCTGACTCCCTCGAAGGCAGGGAGGCCCTGCAGAGAGACCTTGACAAATTAGAGGACTGGGCAATCACCAACCAGATGGAATTTACTTTATAAGGTATAGGATGGGGCAACCCTGGATGTTTATACAGACCGGGGAATGAGATGCTGTTACGGTTTGACCTTGGCTGGACACCAAGGGCCTATTCAAACCACTTTACTAAAACCTTTTCATAGGGCAGTGAAACTTCTAGCAGCTTCTAACTGAAACCACCTTATAGCCCACCCCCTGCCCCCCCACTACTAAAACCCATGACAGATGGTGGAAAGCAGTGCCACAGAAAGGGACCTGGGGGTCCTGGTCAGTGGCAAGTTAAATCTGAGTCCAGCAGTGCCCTGGCAGCCAGGAGGGCCAACCATGTCCTGGGGGGCATCAGGCAAAGCATCACCAGCTGGTCAAGGGAGGGGATAGTCCTGCTCTGCTCTGCACTGGGGCGGCCTCACCTTGAATATTGTGACAGTTTTGGGCACCACAATATAAGAAAGATATTAAGCTCTTAGAGACCGTCTGAAGGAGGAAAACGAAGGGGAAGCCTTATGAGTAATGGCTGAGATCACTTGGTGTGTTCAACCTGGAGAAGAGGAGACTGAGGGGAGACTCATTTCAGTCTAGAACTTCCTTGTGAGGAGCAGAGAAGGGGCAGACACTGATCTCTGTGGTGAGCAGTGACAGGACTTTAAGGAATGGCCTGAAGTTGTGTCAGTGGAGGTTTAGGTTGGATATTAGAATGTTCTTCACCCAAACGGTGGTTGGGCAATGGAACAGGCTCCCCAGGGAAGTGGTCACAGCACCAAGCCTGACAAAGGTCAAGAAGCATTTTAATGATATTCTCAGGCACATGGTGTGACTTTTGGGGATGTTCCTGTGCAGGTCTAAGTGTTGGGCTTGATGATACCTTCCAACTCGGCATATTCTGTGATTCTGTGATTTTGAATCTTCAGGATTTATTATTTTTCAGGATGATTTCAGCTTCTGTATTAACAGAAGAAAAAACCAGAAGCAATATAATTTTTTACTGGAATATTGTAGTTTGATCAATCACTGTGGTAATATGTCCTAGTCAAAATCTGTGCAATTAAATGGTATTTTTACTGCAGTTGCATAAAGATGCAGTTGTGCTATACTAAGGCTTTTATGTATTCATAGACAACAAAACTGACCAGATATGAGAGTTTCTCTGTAGTAAATATCTGAGAATCAGATCTCTTACTAGATTCCAGAAGTAGCTTAATGTTTATAAATCTCTTTTCTGAGCACAATAAGTGAATGTTAATCTGTGTAGGTCTGATCTAAATTGAATTATCCTGACTGATGTCATCTGAAAATGACACATAATGTCTTTATTTTATCCCAGGCATCCAGAGTTTGTGTTTTACAATTTACCTTTAATCTAGCTAAACAAAAATGCGTCAGCACTGAGAGGTCACTGGTCTCTTATGTAGTTTAATTTATGAGTTCTAGTTTCATCATTAACCTCTTATATTTTTTTGATTTTTCTCAAAGTTCATGATTCTGCTTAGGTTTAGTTGTGATAGCTGTAGGAATTAATCACATTTTGGTCCTATTGCAGCTAAGCCTCATATAGTTTATGGATCTAAAGCTCTGTTTTCTGGATTGTGGGCTTCTCTGCTGCGGTCTTTGCTTGGAAAGACCTATAAGAGGAAGCCTCACATCCATGTGCCTGCTTTTCTCAAAGCTGGCTGATTAGCAAGCAGTAGACTGTGCAAACTAGTTCTATCTGAGATGATGGGAAAGGAAAAGCCTCAGACCTTCAAGATAAGCAGTAAACTTGGTTGACCTTCAGAGGGTATGCTCCACAGTTGTGTTTATGGAGAGTATATATGGAGAGTATTTAGGAGGTTATTATTACTGAGTAGTAGTTCTAAAAAGCCATTCAGGGAGCTACTTAAGGGGAGAGGAAATGTCAGTGAAATCCTATATTGAATCTGCAAGATGGGAAGGAGAAGAGAAGAAAATTCTGTTCAGTGAAGAGAAGAGCAGAAAGGGTGGAAAAAAAGATATCACTGATGACTGTCACTACCACAGAGGGACCTTGCCTGGCTTGAGAGCGGGTCCTGTGTGAACCTCATGAGGTTCAACAGGCCAAGTGCAAGCTCCTGCACCTGGGCTGTGGCAATCCCAAACACAAATACAGGCTGGGTGGAGAACGGACTGAGAGCAACCCTGAGGAAAAAGACTTGGGAGTATTTGCGGACAAAAAGCTCAGTATGACTCAGCAATGTGCGCTGGCAGCCCAAAAAGCCAGCTACATCCTGGAGTGCATCAAAAGCAGCATGGCCAGCAGATCGAGGGGTGTGATTCTTCCCCTCTACTCTGCTCTGGTGAGACCCCACCTGGAGCTCTGGGGTCCCCAGTGTCAGAAGGATGTGGACCTGTTGGAGTGAGTCCAAAGGAGAGCCATTAAGTTGATCACAGGGATGAAACACCTGTCCTATGAAAAGAGGCTGAGAGAGTTGGAGAGGTGCAGGCTGAAAAAAAAGGCTTTGAGGAAGACCTTAGAGCAGCCTTCCAGTATGTAAAGGGGGCCTACAAGAAAGCTGGAAAGGGGCTTTTGACAAGGCCATGTAGTGATTGGACAGGGGGGAATGGTCCTTAACTGAAAAAGGGCAGGTTTAGATTAGATATTAGGAAGAAATTCTTTACTGTGAGGGTGGTGAGGCAGTAGAACTGGTTGCCCAGAAAAGCTGTGGATGCCCCATCCCTGAAAGTGTACAAGGCCAGGCTGGAAGGGGCTGGATGTAACCTAGTCTAGTGTAAGGTGTCCCTGCCCATGGCTGGGGTGTTGAAGCTAGATGATGTTTAAGGTCCCTTCCAATCTAGACTATTCTGTGATTCTAAGATCTTTAAGTCCGCATGTGAGGACTGTCAGTGGAAGGCTTAGGTCCTTGATCTTCTAGAAAAAATAGATAGAAAATCAAGTCACAACATCAGACAGTAGCTCTTTCTGGATTCTTGTTGGTTCCTGAACCACGAGCAACTGTAGAATCTGAGGAGACAGTTTCCCCAGCCTCAGAAGAGGTGGTACCAAATTAACAGGAGAAACTTCCCGTATGACTGTGTCAGAGTTGAAGGAGTCACCTGAGCTAGGGTGCCGTATCTTTTATATGCTCTTTGAAAACCTTTATCTGAGGTTGGAATTGAGTGATAGCGTATGTTTGTTCCAAATATACAAAAAAAGGCAGTATGTCACATGGAACATTTATTTTGTGCAGTGTTCTGTTTATATTATTAAGGATAAGTTCAGATATAAGCCTTGAAAGATGAAAACAAAGGTTCTGAGGGCTCCATTGATCTTAAAATATAATTTTAATCAATATGTAAATAGTTTTGTAATGATTTATTCAGTTATTCCTCATAATACAAATCCATGTCTCTCAGGGCTCTCCTTTTTGCTAGCTTTTGATTACTTTGAAAGTTGTAGTAAGCCACATTGTGGTTACAGACAACAAGACCTGGTGGCTCCTAAAAGAGCATTTCATGATTTTTACCCATGGATAGTGATGCCTTTTTGCCAGTAATGGTTATCTGAGGAAGTGATGTCATGCTGAAGGTACTGACTTCTACAACCTCTAAGCTGCTGCAAATCAAACTGAGGGTTAAAAATGTTGCTTTCATAGGCCTAGGATAGATTTGATAAACAGGACCCATTTATGCTAAGATGAATGTTTGCAGTAGCGTTCTGCAATTTGGTAGAGTTATCTTTTACTGGATGCACAGATCTCAGATTGTCTGTCCAGCACAGGATAAAACAGTATTTAACCTGCGCACCTGTAGAGCATAACACTCTCGTCATCACTCAACTTTTGATGAAGTATCTCGGTTGTTGGTAGAAGAAGGTTTCCTGTGTTAAAATAGAATGAGGGAGATGCTGTCTTGAGTAATCTATTAAAATATAAATATATTGAAATGTATTGTCAATTATTCTGGCAACAGGTAAAACCACAGTTCAAATAATAAAGATGCTTGGAATAGAAAATATTGTCCATATGAATTGGTTATTCAAGTGTGGGGTTTGTGTCACTGAGTTGTTTTAGTGGTTATCACTGGGGAATAAGATAAATAATTCAGTATTAATATGCTGATCTGTGTCAGGATAGCGAGTACCTGTTTAGTCGCTTCTGCATAAAGATGTCTTTGGCTGGTCAATTTTGCATGTAGTGGCTCTCAAACCATAACTCCTAATGTGTGGTTGGAGTTGTATGTGTGCTTAGGGGAGTTGCTGCTTAGCCCAATGGTTCTAACCTTCCTCTAATGGTTCTAACTTTGCCTCTAATGGGACTTACTAGGATGAGACTTCTAATTGTGCTTGGTGCAGATTGTCTGCAAGTCTGGTCTGTTTCTGTCTATATCAAATTCATGCAGTTTTCTAGGAATGTGGTTTTTTAATATATTATATATTCCAAATTATAGAATTTGGAAGGGACCCATAAGGATCATAAAATCCGACTCGTCTTTGGGAGAAGAGATTATTTATGTGGATAAGAATATTTGTTCAGAAAATGGAGGGTTTCAATTAGGAAAACAGTAACAAACATCATCTTGTGCTTTCTAGTAATAATTGAGTGGCATGAGACGTTGTTTTTGTAATGCTTTGTTCGCTTTATGAGTTTCCAGAACTATAAGAACAATTAACTGACCAAATGTATTCTACAACTCTTAAAATATTGTTTTATTTTATCATTAGAAATAAGTTTGGTAATAGGTGATTTGATATTGGAAGGCATGCCTTCAAAAATTACATTTCTTTTAATGAAGAAAATTCTTCAAACTGGTAAAACAAGATGTGGACTATCACTTTTCTCTCTCATCAGCGTGTCTTACATCATCAGGATGTGAAGGCACAAACTGTCTTTGCTGTTTGTTCTGGCCACTTTTGGTCTTGAAATCTGTGAAACAGAAATGTGAATTTCTTACTAAGTCTACAGGCTGACTTTGTATTTTAACATTAGTAGAATAGCTTGTCGTATTTTATTAGAAAAACCCCATAGCAAAATTACTGTGCAAAAAGTCACAAATGAGAGATTAGTGACTGAAACAGAGTAATTGTGTGCAAATGTACAGATTCTTACTCAGGGAGACATCCAGTCATTAAAATAACCAGTTGAAGTGGATGAAACAAAAATATATTGTCTCAGGACTGACCAGAGAAAGGCAGTGTGCAACAGTAACCACTGAAAGCCTTCAGAAATTTATTTTTCATTCCCTTTGCTTCAACAGTAGCTAAGGGGTTACCTTCGACTGCGTATTTGTCTTAGGCTAAAATATTCTGGAAGAACAAAGCAGTCGTTTGGAGTGATAGTATATAAACAGCCTGACCAAGAAATACACCCTCTCACTGTTAGTCTGTCCTATTAAAATCTCAGTTTAGTAAGTTCCATCTCAGAGTTCTTAATAAGCTCTTGAGAAGAGTCCAAGGAGATAGCCTGTACTTCCACAGTCCTGGTACATATGTTTTGATGAAATTCTGGTGTGCTGGAGTAAAAAAATCAGTCCTCAGATGGCTAGTTAACCTGTTCGGAGTATAAAGAGATGGTCTCCAGACCTTTCATGCTCCACTATATACTCTTTGTAGTCTGCTCCTTATTGTCATGCTTTTCTCATTTCTTCAGAAGTTAACTATAGGAGTGAGAAACTGTCAGGCTTAGAATTCTTCAATGTTTGTATAATTACCCTGTCCCCATTCCTGAAGAGGCAATAAAAAGTGGGAGGAATACATACAAATGAGTAAAAGGTGCTGGGTTATTTGTTTGGGGTTTGGGGTGTTATTTTAGGAATGTGAATTGTTTTTTTTCTTTTAAATGGCTTTTAAGACAGTTTTTCATCTTTGGTAGTTCTCCTCCTACATGATTTTCTACAGATTTTAGGACTGCAGTGTAATTGTGTAATAAGACTATAGCTAATATGTGAGCTGTAAAAACAAGTGTGCAGATTTAAAAATGTCTTAATTTTTCAAGAGAAAATACTCATGTAGCTGATGACATGAATAGGTCTGGTGTTCATCACAAACATGTATGACTGTTGCTAGTTCAACATGGGATAGCGTTTTGTGGAATCTGAGCAATTGGTGGCAATTAATTTTGTTGGTACAGAATACGTAGAGATAGAATAACAAATTTTTGAAAGTTTTTAGAATTATTGTTTGCACTGGATTCCTAGAGGTGGGTAACTTTGTAGATTTAGTGGTAAATTTGTCAGTTCATTCAGTTTCCTTCTTTGTCAGGGCTGAGTCGTTTACCATGCAGTTAAGATGAGCCTGAAGAAAAAGACTTCTATTCTCTAAAAAGATACTAAAAAATGGATGAGCTCATGAACTTTATTTTCATTCTTTCGGGTGGCAGGTCAATCAGAAATGTGTGCTGCAGAAGAATATATTACAAAAATATGTTGAAAAGAGGAAAATGGAGACAGTTTGTTGCTGATGAAGACTTAGAGCATAATGAACGTATCTATTCCAGTCATTGTATTCTTCAGAAAGCTGACTGTCTTTCCCAATACATATGTCCTGATTTTATTACGCAAAGGTATTTTTTGATGGCTGCTTTCCATTAAGGGAAAGAGAACTAAATTCATTCCTTATATCCAGGTAGTCTAGGCACAGAGAAAAAAGGTTAGTTTGAGAAAAAATTATACACTTATAATTATTGAGGAAAATAAAACAATTATGTGTTTCTGTTGGAAGATTGAAATTTTATTTGCTATCCAGAATCCTAATTCAAGATAGCAAAAAGTACATCAGCCTGTAAATGACAACAGCAAAAATATGTAGTTGCATGTATTTGTTCTGAAACATCTCCCTTAGCATTGGTCAGATATATTTTTCCAATTAAGAAGCATAGCTCATTGAAAGAAAATAAACTGTAATGTTTTCATGCCGCTAGCTTTACATTAATGATGTTCACAAGAGAACATCGACACCTGATATTTTGTGTGTGCAATTATGAAAAGGTAGAAACTTCTCTGAAATATTTTGTTTTCACACAGTAGGTCTCTCTTTTCTTTTCCTCTTGTTCGGAAGACTTCTGATTTTATTAAATGCAGAACAGACTCAGTTCCCTTTGCTAGTGAGAACAACTCAAAACCCATGGTACTTCAGCTGTGTTCATCTTCTGCAGATTCTGGGTGAAAGCCAGTTACTTTGTCTGTTTACTGATTTCAGCTGAGTAAAGAAAATATTGTTTATGTGTGTTTTGCTGTGTGTATTTCGATGTTCTTTGGGACTGCTTTTCTTACTAGATTTGTGAGGTGTTTTGAAAAGCTTTTTCCACGTGTATGTGAAGCTGCTGCTTATCTGTTACTTTGCTGTGAAAGGGACTTCTGTCAGGTCAGACCTCATCTGAGTTCTAAACTGTGGTCTCTTATGCAACTTAAGAGTTCTTGGCTTTCTTGGGAGCTGTCAAGGTAAGGAATGCCTGATCCTACAGTAAGTCTGTTGCTTCAACCAGTGCTGAAAAGTGCTACAACTGAGAACAACACCTAATACTTGTGTTTTGAATGTCTTGGCTCTTTGGCCTTGTTTTTCTGCATCATTGTCACTCATTGCAATTGTCTCTTAATGTGTTACAGAAAGGGAGCAAACGCCTGGAAAAAGTCCATGTTGTTCTTGGGAATAAACCCTGTGATTTGGATTCACTCATTTCTACCCTGGCCTATGCCTACTTTCTGGACAAGGTAATGGAAAAATTGGACTGAGTGCTCTTAATTCACTTCTTCCAGGTTGTTCCAGACATCTTATTGTTAAGTCAATTAAAACTTACTGTAAAAACATTTTTCCTTAACAATGATTTTATTATTAAAGGTGAGTTTTTAAAATATAAATAATCTACATTTTTTTTCATACAACGAATTACATGGGTATTACATGGCTTATTGAATAGCAGCAAAAAATCACCGCTGTACTTCATTCTTTAAACTTTCTCTCTTCTGGCTTTCCCACTTAGTCTGTAGGAGGAAAGAGATGCAGATGAACAAAAAAAGAAAAAGGCAATTTTTTTTTTTTAAATTAAGTAAATGGGGAAAGAAAAGCCCAAACAGAAAGTCCAGGCTGTTTCTAGTTGGTTACTCAGTTAAAATATCTTCCTTTTAAAAAATGGGTCTTATTTTATACAATTTTGACAAATGCACACCTGTGTTACAGGTCAGTCCTCCTGATGTTCTTTGCTTACCTGTGTTGAACATACCAAGAAGAGACTTCAGCTATTTCACTGAGACACAATTTATATTGGAAGAGCTGAATATCCCAGAGTCATTCCATATCTTCCGAGATGAAATCAATTTGCACCACCTGAATGCTGAAGGGAAGTTGTCTTTAACACTTGTAAACAGCAACATTCTGACAAGGTATTGCAATTTATGTACAATAAGATGGCTTTTGTGAGTTTGAGCTGTTTTAAAAATAACCTTTTTTTCTACATTAATATTTATATTGCCATAATATTGATATTCTGCTATTAATGTTGATGTGCTAGGGAAGTTAAGATATATTTTGTCTTTCCTTACATTCAATGCATGTGAGCAGCTGAATAGTCATATTTCCATCACTTCTAATGGAACTTCCATTTTTAAGAACCTTGTATTTTCACACAGCTTGGATTAGATATTTTATCTTAAATAGTCTGGAAGTTTCATGTGACCATTAAATAAGAGATCAGAGTTTTTTTTACTGCTTCTTAGTTAGTTTATCTTTAAGACTCTTCTGTTGATTTAGAGATGCCCAGGCACTTCCATATGTGCTGTTAAGATGGCTGATGAATTATTGCAGTCCTTACCAACTAAAGCATTTTTTTCAAAATGTCATCAGTGCCAGAAGCTGAGTTGCTCTGTGGGAGACCACAGTCCATATACCTATACTTAAGAGGGACTATTTACGAGTCGATAGTGAATCTTTTATAGAAAGCCTTTGTAAAATGGTCTGCCTGTCTTGCCCAGAGTGAAGAATTCTTTTTACTTCCAACTCTGTTTAGAACTTCACTGAAGATAAGTAACATCCTGTTGTGATATGGCCCCATCCTATTCTGAGAGGTTTGTGGATTAGAATAAAAGTAGGGGAAATCTGAGGAGAGGAATAATGTAAATCTTATAGCTATTGATTCTGTAACAGCTGTCAGTTGAGTGCATCGTTCACTTCTCACAGTAAAAAGTATCTGTAATATTTGCTTTGTATTTATTACTATTCCTTTCTGTGTTTCTATTTTCTAAAGAATTATGTTAGCATTTTATTATTAAACTTAGTTTGGCTTTGTTACTGCTGTTGTAAAGAGAAATGTATCGTATCTAAATGCAAAAAAAATACCATAGGTACTTTTGTAAGTTGTCAAAATATTCAGCGGGAAAAATGCCAAATTTCCTCTATATAAAGAAGGATATCTTCAGCACGTGTAGAAATACATTTTTTTCAAATTATTGTTTTTTATAGATTTTGATGAAGGAAATGTAAATGATTAAGTCTTAGTAATGTATCAAGCAATAAAAGAACTGTGCATTGTGACATTCTTTGGCTTTATAGCAGACCTCAAGTAGCAACAGGAATAGCGTTGTAGTCCAGAATTAAAAAAAATGGTTTCACTTTTTTTACTGAGTTGTCTAAACAGCTAGAAAGATAAATACATATAACTTTTTAATTTGCTTGATAGTGATGATAAAAGTTTGGAATCAGCTGTTGTCAAAGTCATCAATCCAGATGAGCAATGTGACAGGAGCCTGGAGTTACAAGCGTGTTCTTCCTCTTTAGTCGTAAAAGAGATTCTTCAGAAGGCACCAGAGTTAATCACTCAGCAACTGGCTTATCTTCTCAGAGGTGAGAGATTACTCTTTATATTAAATACTGAAAGGTTTAATGGAGTGTTTCTGAATCTGCTCATGCAGAAAGAGTGTGATCCATTCTTTGGTTAACAATCCCTTTAAAGACCACGGGAAGCTTCATAAAAGAAGCAGGGAGTAAAGAGTTTGTTAAAGAGTAACATTATATTGAATATTAAAAATGTGCATTTAAAAATAGGCATGAGAGGTCTTTGCGGTATCACTAGACAAGAATATTAAATGGAGCTGTCGACACACCAGCTGGGTAGCTCGAAAAGCTATGCAGTTCGTTGATTCCAGGGCCATTGTGGACAACAATATGGATTGGAATCTAATATTTACATGTTAAAGCTTCTCCCTCCTGATGGTGGTACTACTTCTTTATAGAATAATGTTTTAATGGTATGATGCAAAACTTCTGCTGTTTAAAAAACACTGCTACCAAATCTTTGTTGTGCTCTTCCTTTCTCTTTTATTGTATACCCGGTAGAGTACAAAGAGGGGGCGGGCAGAAGTATTTTCTGCTCTGTCTTCATAGTTCATTGTTTTTATTAATTTTCTTGGTTTGTTTGCTGCATCAAAACTCTTCAGTTGGAAATAAAACTGGGGTTGAAAAGAACTGATCACTGCTTTTAAGTTATTTACTGAATTTTAATGGTGTTTAATAAATTTTGTAGTTTTAGGTTTTAATTGATGTGCAACTGTTAAATACCCTTTTAAGAAATTAGTGTGGGAGTGTTTAATGAGGATTATGAGAACTTGTCTACACTTAGATTTCAGAAGCTACTGGAATCTTGGCTTGTCGTTGTAGTCATCACTGTGATAAATAATGTAATGAGCATGTTTATTTTTTTAATGCTCTGTAGAATAAACACAACATTTAGGCTGCTCTTATAGTGTCTTTCAATGCTAACAAACTTCAGTAAAGCTACTGTGAAATATTTTTGTAATCTCCAAATTTCTGTGAGTGGCCCTCCAGGAATCTAGACAAAGGACCAAACATAATAATTGATTTTGGAGGCAGAACCAAAGAAAAAAGGCTTTGGGGGAATCTCAGGATACTTGCTTGTTGGTTGAATGAGTCAGGAGGGAATGCTCTGAATAATGTTCAAGAACATGTTCAAGTACTATAAGTGGAAGTAAGTGTCCACATGTTTTGTATCTCTAATCTGTATCCAAATTAAAATGAAGTGCTTTTATTAGTGCTTGTGTTAGAGATAGCACTTCAAGTTCGGAGGGAAATAGTAGGTAATTTTTCTTTTAACAGTTAGGAACTACATTTTCATTATTGTGTTTGGGGAACTTACTGGATACAGAAGTCCCTGCACACCTTCTTTTGCATAGTATGAGAAGTTTCTGGCAAAGCCTAGAGGTCACAACACAGCTGCACTTGTGACTGATGCTTTTCTACTTCTCCCAGCAATGCAGCAAGTCCTCTCGTGGGTCTCTTAAAATAGAAAAAGGTTTTAGTACTTAAGAATCTTCCATGCCAAATTCAGAAAAGCCAGTGAACCCCATTACTGGTTTTGGTAAGATTCATAAAAAATATAAATCATAGACATAAATTTATGTAGATGGCAGATCAAATTACAAGCAGTCTGAAAATAAAAGATCAAATATAGCCTAAGAGGTCTAGCTTTTGTGTTTCTCTGTGTATATTATGGCCTTTTATCATAAGTTTTAGCTTCTGAAATTCATCTTACCTGTAAGCCCAGGAAATAGAAGGACCAAATACCATGGTCTGGAAGGTGGGATGGCTGGTTCACTGCTGACAAATGAGTATGTAGAGGCTCATGGGATGTCCCCTCTCTCTGGGGACACTTCGGAGGGATAGAGGCAGTGAAAAGGCTCTACTGTAATTTTTACACTTCGTTGTGTTACTTCCAGTGTAAATCCGTTTATAGTTAGCATATCTAAATTTTGGGCTAAGTGCAGAAGAGAAGGTCAAAGTAGAAGTCAGAGTGCTAAGGATTAGGATTTTATTTTTGTAAAACAGTTGAGAGATGCTAACATCTGAGTCTCTGAGCTGGGAAGTCCTCTTTCATTTTCTGGCTTTCCAGGAAGTAAGACAATAGAAGTATGTAAAATTTTAATAATTATCGTGTAGTGACCATGACAGCTTCATTTATTTTTTTTGAAAATTCTTTTTTCTCAAAGTCTGTTGGCAATTTTAAAATTTTAATAACAGGGCAGATGTTTATAACTTGCCACGTTTCAACTTTGAACAAGCTTCACCTGCTTGTCTATGTTAAAGGAAAAAAAAATGGTCAAGAAAAAAGACTTTTCATGTGAAACTGAGCATTATTGATTTAGGCATTTTAATATTTAAGGATTTTCTTTTCAGGTTAGTGCTTTTCTGGTATCTTTGTCTTCCCGTCAGACATGGTATAAGTTAATTCTACCTTTGGGCTTTGAATAGAGCCTGCTTAGAGAGTCAGTGTTGTACAGCCATAGTTGCCTTAAGTTAGAGCTTGTGCTGTCCCTGGATTTGTGCCAGAAGCAAACAATTATGGAACCTGCCAGAGTCTTGGGCCTGTATTATTTTATTTCCCCAGAGATGTTTAGAAGGGGACTGTTGCCAAACTCAGATCCATTAAACTGCTGAATCATTACATTCTCTGCTGCAGCCAGCTGGCAAGGATGTGATTCCAAGCACTCACTGTCAGGTAGCTTGGGTCAGTGCACTCTCAAAAATACCTCCTTATGTTTATTTGTATAAGGCCTTGAAGGATGCCACAAGGTGCAAACTGCAACATGTAAATACAGACAGATTTACAGCAAGAGCATCAGCAATCTTTTTATGTGTATCTGCTTCTGCTAGTTATGAGCTGCATCGTTGAGATCTTTTCATGCCCTGTTGGGGCAGTCTGACTTTTATTAGAGAAGATTAGTTTGTTATTCTAACCACCCAGACAAATGTTAAGAAATGTCCTTTTAAGGACTCTAGGAATTATGCCAATATTTTTTTTTCTTGCACATCTATCAGATGATTCACATCTTTCCAGATTGATGCATCCTTAGTATATATGCTAGAAAGAAAGGATCATTTTTAACTGCACCAAGTACTGCACTTACTTGGACAGATACCTTTTTTTTTTTTAATGCGTGGAAGCAGTTTTCTTGGAGAGAGTGCTCCTCCTCTCTTACCCCAAATTACATTTTATTCTACCTTCACGACTTTTCCTGTTAATTACAATGAAGATTGCTTGCTTGGATCTGTTTACAGTTTGGGTTTGTGGGGGCTGTGAGGGAGTGCAGAAGTTTACTTTCCATGAGGGACTGTTGGTTTTCCCCTTTTCCCTGTCCTTTATTTTTCCTTGACGGGAGAAATGCCTATATTTTCATTGTACTGTTTCTCTCAACCATAAACTTATAATTCAGGAGATGCTTGTGCTGTTCTTAATGTTTTCCCAAAACGACTTCTGCTTTCATTAGATCATGTTTAATATTAATGCACAGCAATTGCTTTTGGCAAAACTAGTGCCTCACTTCCAAACCGCTTCGCAAAAAAAAGAATAAAAACCACATTTTTTTAAGAGCCTTAACCTATTTTCTAGTGACCTCTTCATGGGAAAAAAAGATCTTATGTAGATGTACACAAGAAATAATATTGAATCTTGTATTGCCTACTATGTATTTTTTCTGTGCTTGTCAGCAAACAGCAGCCTCCATTATGCTTTCAGAACCCCTGGGGGAGTTGCACAAGCACTCAGTAAAATCTGCAGGAGATTTCTGAGGCCGTGTATTGCTTTTACGGCAGTTATTTATAAGACAGCACATGACTAAATGGACTACTGACCTTTGGACAAAAGTACCTTAAGTGAACTTTTTTTCTAGACTACCTACTACTAGCCCTCACAGGAATGCTGAGGATGCCTGGGAGAGGTGTGCCTTTCTTTCCTGCTGATGAGCATAGTAGTAAAGAATGATCATAGTATTAAAGGATGAGTAAATGTTCATCTTAGGGCTTGCAGACACCCTAGTAATTTGAGAAGGATCCTTTTCTTGATTTCATCCTAGTAGAGAAGTTAGCAATTGCAAACACTACAGTATTGCTGTGACAAGTGAGAAAATCAGTCTTTTAAAAAAATTTCTCAGCCTTCTGCCTATGGTGAGTGAAGCTCACATCATGTCGACTTCCAAAATATTGAGCTTGGTTGGATATGCAACTCACATCTCTTGTTCTACTGCATTTTCCTATATGTTTGTATTAAGATTTTATCTTCTTGGCCTTACCCAAATACTCCGTTCCCTGGAGCAGACACAACTGTGGTAAAAGTTTTACACACTGTGTATCTGAGAATCTATGCAGATGGATAGATTGCCTGACTCATCCTAGTGCTGCTGGAGGACTGTATGGGATATGCTGCAGTCCCCTCCAGTAGATAATTGTATGATGAATTTGAGCATGCATTGTAGATCCAGTACTTTCTGCTGGAGTCTCCATTTCCTTTGTGTGTGCATGAGCAACTTCCCTTTCTGCTCCTGGAGGAAGATAAAAGGGGTGCTGAAAAAGCAGAAGATTGCTGTTGCTAAAACAATTCATGCAGCCTGGTCACTGAGCTCCATTTATCCAGATGCTGACTGGGAGTGTGCTATGGGTGTCTAACTCATTCTAGTCACTGCCCTTCCCAAGGTATAGACAGCAATATGTCTCAAGTGTATTTATATAGCGCAGGCACTGTTACCTGGTTAGAGGTTGAATGCCAAAGGGGTATTTTTAGATGAATTATCCTGGAGGCTGCTGATTGAGAAACTTCCTTCCTATTAAAGGGACGGAAAAATAGGCTTTGCTAATCGGTGTAGATATTCTGGGTCCTTTATGGATCAGTTATTTACCTGTAGAAATCTGAAATCTGCTTGCTGTGGAGCCATATTTTGTGTACTTAAATCTACAAATGTCAATGTTGGTCAGTATACATGATTTTCATGCAGTCTGTATTTATTTAATGTATTTAATACTATCTAATAGAGCAGGAGCATTGTCTTAAAGTGATTGCAGGACTGACACGAAGAAATAGCTGCTGCAAATTAAAAGATTATTGGCAGTTAAAATATCTCTAACAGAAATACAGAATGGAACTTCGTGTATTTGAATTTCCAAAAGCTAGTATCTGACAGGGAACAGCTTTTGTCTTGTTAAGCATTATTTATTATTTAATTCACACAGGATGTGTCTAATAAGGAGGTATTTACTTAGCATGGCAAAATTATTTTGTGTTGCAAGTGTTTTGTGAATTCTGAAGAAGTGCTTTTTGGTATTTTATGTGATAACACTATAGGAGAAAAATTGATACTTACTAGATATTTGGGTTGTAATCCATGTAGTGAGACTGAGCATGGCTGTGTCCAGAGCTTTCTTTTACTCTCTTGTCTCTGTGCTAAAGACTAAACACTTTGGTTTACAGTAACTATCTTATATTATTGTACTGATTTGCTCATTGACTCAACACGATGCAGTGAAATCATACACTTGGTTGAAATCATCGCAATGCACAGTAGAGTAACAAATAATTTCAATGCTGAAGTATAAGATTTTATTATCCTTAATTTACTGTAATTGGAAGTGAACACCATCTTTGGGTGTATTAACAAATGGGATCCCAGCCTCCAGGGAACAAAAGGGTGTTTTTACACCCTGAACAATCAGGACTGTTCCGCATTCAGGATGGAATAAATACAGTACATAGTTGTCTGAAAAAACATTGCTCTCACCTCTGTATTGTAACAGTTGAAGTTATTTATTGGATCATGTTTCTCTTAAACTTTGAGCACATAATTTTGATTGAATAGGTGTTTCTATGTTCATGAAATTAAAATCATAGAATGGTTTGGGTTGGAAGGGACCTTAAAGATCACCTAGTTCCATTCCTCTGCCATTGGCAGGGACACTTTCTACTAGACGAGGTTGCTCAAAGTCGCATCCAATTTGGTCTTGAAAACTTCCAGGGATGTGGTACCCACCACTTCTCTGGGCAACCTGTTGCAGTATCTCAGCACCTTCACAGTAAAGTATTTCTTCCCTTTTGTCCATTATATCACTCAGTCGACATGTCTGTAGAAGAAAGGTTGACAATTGGATTTACTGTTTCAAAGTATACCAGCACTTGGTCTAATGCTTAGAGAGAGGAATAAACCCTGGTGTCCCACCACTTGCTGCTGGCCATGCTGCAGAACTGTAGGTATACAGAAGCATGCTGCATCCCGTAGCAGCACTGGGGCCAGCCAGTTAGCTCTACTGTACGCACTTAAGAGGCACCGAGTTCAGATTTTAGAAGTTTCATATTAGGAAGATGTTTCTGTGTGAATTCAGTATCTAATTCAGTGAACAGATCAGGGGAAACAACCTCCAAGAAGGAAGAGGCTTGGAAAGCAATACAGTAAACATTCTTGATTCTGTAGTACCTCTTTGATATTTACCGGAGGCTTTGATTTTTGTCTTTCAATGTTTCAGGAAGCATTCTCTTCAAGTGCATGTCTTTGGAAGCTGACAGTATCACAGAGCAGCAGGAGAAAGTTCTGTCAATCCTAGAGGAAAAATTTCCAGATCTCCCCCCACGAGAGGAAATTATCTCTGTACTCCAGGAGACTCAGTTTAATGCACAAGGTAATGCAACTTTCTTCCGTTTTTCAGACCTGTTACAAATATATTTATATAATTGCATCAGAGTATTGTCTTAGTGTGTGTGGTGAAAATAGTTGCAGCGTGCTATCTTCAGTGACAGTTAAATGTATTATATTTAATTTTAAATTAAGTTGCTTACATTCTGAATCATGAAATTGTGATTTCTGTTAAGGAATTACTAAACTCTTAAATAATCTTATGTTGCTTTTACAGATAAAGTTAGCATTAATTAATGTGTCAGCCCACATGCAGAAATTGTGCTGAAACTGCGTAATGGTGTGGAAGTGGATTTTATTCTAAGATCCTTCCCAGTTTTACCAAAGGCTGTGTACAGAGGAAGTGAATTTGACACTGGACTAAGATTAAGGAAGTGATGGGAAAATTGCAATTCTTTTCTTTTTTTTTGGGGGCTAGAAACATCAAATAAAAATATTCAGTAATCAAAAGTGGGAATGTTTGAACCCCAAATTTTGTAGCAGGCTTTAGAGGGGATGCTCTAAAAGCTTAAAGACAATTGTTGCAAGAACTCTTAAATATTTTTACTGGCATTTGCTACCAAGTTGTTACCAAAGAGCGAATATTAAATTAGTGAGACATTTCTTTGTTAGATATGTCAGGTATGCACAGAGTCCATGCAGACATATGGTCTTTTTTTACCATTCTCTATTCACCCATCTGCAGAAATCAGTCATAGGAATTCAGACCATCATCCTGAGATGGCTGCCCTTGCTGGTACGTAACAATGGAATCTGAGGTTCTGCTTCCTTAGCCCTTTCTTTCAGTGAGGTTGCAAGCTAGATTAGTTCAGAGCACTAAATCTTCACATAGTTCCCTGAAGTTCTTCCAGGCAAGTAATCATAGTTCAGAAATTAACTGAATGCAGTCTAGATTGGAGAGACACAGAGAAAGTGGCTTTTATGGAGTTCTATTCTTTGTTCTGCCAGTTGCCTCGGAAGATGCTTCAGTAACACTTCTAATGTACTTGGCCCATCAAGTTTTCCCTAATATCAAATGCAAAATAGATATAATCAGTTTAGTCTGCATGGTATTGGTTGCCAGTGATTTATATATGCCACGTAAGTTGGGCACTGATATGCCCGTTTTTTATCTCATAGCTGCTATTTTCTGTATGTTACAGGGTACATATTTAGTGCTGCATTTTTTCATATGACATTTGTATTATTAAGGTGTTGCTGAGTTTCTGAAATCCTTTGAAGGTTGTAACCTCTGCTGAATATTTTACCTTATCTACCTCTTATTTGAGGCAGTATTAGGACATTTCAGCAAAACAGAGTTCTCAGTTTCATGCAGAAAGAATGATTCAGTGGCCTGAATTGATGAATTCATTTGTTATTTGAGAACCAGTAGGTTGCAGCCCATCAGAAAGTCTGCAGGTTATGTACAAGTATTTTTTAAATGACAGATAAGTAAATATTCATCTTGTCACTAGACTGAATGCAGTAGCTGGACTCTGTACAGGAACAGTAATGAAAGGAATAATTTCTTAGGCTTAAGTTGGTATTTTTTTGCCTCATAAAAATCGGTCATGCAAACACATTTTGGATGTTATGCTGCTAAGCTTTAAAAGTGAATGGACATTTTAAATGCCACCCTACACTGGGATACATGGCTTGCAGCATTCTTTACATAGATATTTCACTATTGTGTCTCTATTTTTTATCGTGTGATATGACTATGTTCCTCTATATTTTGTGTTTATTTTGAGAATCTTTACAGCATTTTAGACAGACATCTTCAATTAGGGGAACTTAGTCACTTGGATTTTCAATACATTGTACTTAAACATATCTGCGTGTCTACTTGCAATGTGAAACAATTCCAATTTTACACAATTGTTCCTGATGATAATGTTTGTATGGTACATTAACATCTACTCAGTCCATTAATGATTTGATGTATATAAGAAAAACCCACTGGTGTTATCTCTTTGTGGAAAAGGTTAGAAAGGTTGAACGACTTTGTGCTTAGAGAATACCCTAAATGCTTTGCTTCTGAGTATTTTGTGAACACCATAGCATTCTGCAAGTGCTTTTCAATATATTGCTTGTTGCAGAAGTATTTTATATTAGTAATTTCATATTAGATCATAGGAATGGTCTGTCTATACATTCATCATCAACTGGAGTCAAGCTCACTTGAAAAATATGAGCTTTGTTGCAGAAGACTTAATTCTTCATCTTTGTTGTTAGTGTGTCCCCTCCCTTAAATCTCTTACTTTCTTAGAAAAACCCTCTACAAACATTAGGCATTGAAATATTAATATTGGTTCTGATTTTCTCATAGGATTGTCCTGAAATACAGAAGCCTTTAAGACCTTTTATTAAGATCTAAGCTGCGTTTTTAATTTGTGTTGATGCATCTGTCAGCTGTAGATATTTATATATATTGAAATTCCTGTCTCTTCTCGAACAGGTATGAGTATTGAGGAAGTTATGCTGAAGGATCTCAAGGAGATTTCAGATGGAGAAATCAAAGTAGCAATTAGCACTGTGTACATGACACTGGAGGTAAGAGGAAACTTAAACAACATGGTAGGTAAACAGCCCTATTGCATATGGATGCAGTTTTTTAACAAAGATTTTGAACAAGTTTTTTCCTCAATATTACATATGAGCAGAATTTTCAGTGATTTAATTAACTTTGATAGAAGCGAAAGCTTGTTTTCTGACTTACGTTATTATGCGTCTGATTATTCCCTCCCATTACACTGTACTATGGTGTGTTCTAACAATGGCACAAGAAAATTGCAGCCTTTGGGTGAATTGCAGTTGTGAGCTTTCTATTGTACTTCAGTAGGTAGTTACTAACTAGGACTTTGTTCTACGTTTCGCTTAGAGTATGGCATAGAATTTATAAAGCCATTCTAACATACTCTGGGCGGGGATATGCCTTCACGCCTTCTAAAAGCCTATCTTAAAACTGTATAATGAAGTGTAATGAAGTCCATTGCCACATAACCTAAATTAAATATCTGTTGCCAGAAAGAAAGGTACCTCAATGGGGCAGAAGTTTGTAAAATTCTGATCTTTTGAATCAAAACTATAGGTTTTTATGAGTATCTCTGAGAACGCCTGAAAGTAGCTGCTTTGATCTTCTTTTTTGAACAGTCCCAAACATTGTGTAATTTCTTAGGGAAAACTCTTGTGTAATAAGTTTTGTATCATATCTCAAGACAGTTTGTGTTATGGATGTCAGTAGCTATCTTCTGAAATACATAATAATGTCACTGGCATTTATTTAAAAATATTATGCTTAGATCACTGAACAATTTTTACATGACACTATTATTTCTGATGGAAATTTGCATACTGATACACTGATTAATAAGAAAACTAAGACTGAAGAAAATCTTAATAACAAAACCACTTTTACATAGTGTATATTTGTAGTTTTCAGTATCTCCATTTGTCCGAAGGTCGCCCATATTTGAAATGCAGAAGAAATTGTCATCTTGTAACTTTGCAGTTTATTTTAATCAAAACTTTTTTTACCTCAAATGGTACTGAAAAAGGAAAATATCTCTTGGATAGGTCTTAACCCTGAGATTAGCTCAATTGGTTAGAGCATAGTGCTAATAGTGCCAAGGTTGTGGGTTTGATCCCTGTATGGGCCATTCACTTAAAAGCTGGACTTGATCCTTGTGGGTCCCTTCCAACTCAAAATATTCTATGATTCCCTTGTATGTCCTATGAGATTTCTTACGTGTCTCTTGTGATTCGTTTTACAAAAAATAGGGTGCTTCTGTGGTTGAAAAAGTTTGTGGTGCAATCCAGCTAATAATTATCCATAGGTTTCTGCTTGCATACTAAAATACACAAAGCAAGTTGGGTAGTAAAGCTCCAAGAAATGAAGCAGAATCTGTTTTTTGATTAGTTTCTCAGTGTTAAGCAATCTTTACCACCAAACCTGCACTGCTTTATGAACCATTTGATCCTGAAAATTCTGCCAAGGTTGGGAGGAAAACGGATGAGGAAAGAGTATGTTAAGAAAAAAAAACCCAAAAGAGAAAATGGGATTTTAAAAAATTCTTAATAAAATCTTCCTCTTCTTTTGTTTTAGATCTTTATCTTTTACTGTCACTTTCAATGAATGGTGGACAGAGCCAGTAATTAGGAGCTGGCTTTGGCATTACATTTTCTTCTTATTTGTTTTTCTTTTAATCGCGTTTCATAGACTACGTAGAATGCAGACCTTGGCTCCACAGATCTAAGCTCCAGTTAGTATGGGTGATCTTACATTGCTACTCTGTATGCTCAAATTAATTGTAACACAGAACTTGTCTTCTTTTTGGCTGAAACTCACAATTTGAATTCAACAACATTACATTTTCATAGTCCTCAAAGCAGGCAAATTTTAATTTTTTTTTTTCAGTGATAGTGTAACATTTGATGGTGACATACCTTGGTCTAGAAGTGTCAAGATCTGGTGGTCAAGCAGTTTTTCTTAGGACATATCTAATGGCCATTGTGGAGGGAAAAGGAGATTCAGTGGCATGTAAGAACAAACTGACCAGTGTTTTACTGATGTTAGGATAGGTTTTAGTCTCAGTCTGTTAAGTACTTTTATTACTAGTATTTTTTATGGGTTTTTTTTCAGAAAGTTACAGGTACCTTCCCCTACTATTTGCTGTCTGTTGTTCTGCTGTGAATAGTTTGTATCAGAAAGGGCTAACTTTTCAGGGATGTAACTGCTTTTCTTTTTGCTAGTTACAGTGTTTGCAAAGTTATACTTTGTACCAAAAGGACTCTTAATTTCAAAATTGGAATGGAGATCAGTTTTGCACTTGCTGTGTTTACAGCTCTATGTTCAAACGTGTTCTGAATTCACTGATTTACAGTGCTTGACTAGCAAAAGACCATTTTTTCTTGCTCTTATTAGAGCCAGGGATCATGTGTAGTTATTTCACCCAATATCAGAAGCACAATACATATAAGGGTATTAGTAACAACCCTGTCCAGACCTATCTGTCTATTCAGTTTAGAATTCTGTTATCAGCTCAGGATACACAAACTTTAATAACTTCAGAATTTTCTCAGCAACAATAATAGTAATTTGTTATTCATTCTCAAATTGCTCCACAGACATTACCTGATTAAATATTAAGGAAATGTAAAGAACAGGTTTGGCAACAGGTGTTGAATATCTGATGCGTTTGCTTTTTCAGAAGTATCACAAGGCCAGTTTTTTAAAATAATCAACAAACATGCAAAAGTATCTTCCATTAGAGTGCTTTCTATAGTGAAGTAATTTTGTGTGGATGTCTTTAGGTTTCCATAAGAGTCTGTATGCACTTTTGCATTTCTTGAGACCTTTGGATATGGCTGTCCTGGATTTATGTGACATAAAAGCTGTAAGTTGAAATCAGACCTGTCTCTGCAGTGACTGGCTGTCAGAGCATATACTGCTTGGATTTCACATGCATAGCCACCTTTTTTCAAGAGAACCACAAAAGAAAAGTGACACTGCCCAAATCACATTTATTTTTGTTGCTTTTGTCAGAAAGTTTCCTCAAGTCATAATAATGATTCCTCATAGGATATTGTAGCAAAATTCAGTGTATGTGTTACAGTTAATTTCTGTAATACCCTGAGAGTATATTTTGGTTCTCCTCTGATGGAATTCTCTTGGAAATGAGAAATATCTTCTCAATATGACTTTCTATGAAAGTAATTTTTTTATTCCTAAGAAAGGAATACTTCCTTTGTTAACTGAACTCTATTCTCTGCTTTCTTAAGTGTAGTGCACTGGGAGAACAATCCAGATTTCGTGAGTGTTCAGTTTAGTTGAAATGGCTCATGATATCATAGATTAATAAAATGTTTGTTGGACTAAGTCTTTTATCTTTTGATTCATGAAAATTTCTTCTAACTATTCACAGAACTTGCAGTAACTTAGGAATATAGAAAATCAAGTTAGTCCACAAAGAAGCAGGTCAGTCAGTTGAAAAGATCTATGATCGTCTGCTACTGACTGATACAGACAAGGGAAAATGTGTGTTCTGAAGGCTGACTGATCTGTTGAGGTTCTTGTTCATGTTTCTGGCTGTGGCATCTGCCCACTTTCTAAAGACAGTTTTCTGGTTGTAGAGATTGTGTAATCTCTGTGGCACCTCTATGGGGGTGCCAAGCAAATGGTTTAGAGAATATGTCAAAGCCTCAATGGAGGCTGCTGCCACCAGCATTGTTTCCTTAAGAAAGTGACCTGAAAATTCATGCTGTCACAGTAAGCTTAACTGTCCTTAGGTAGCCTCCAGTAGTCCAAATGTGTTGAGGATGGTACCAATGGAAAGTTCTGTCTCTTGTAACAACTTCCTACTTTGTGGCTTTGTGCCTCAGAGAAACCCACAATGGCTGTTCCAGCAAAAGTAACTTAGGAAATTTAAAAATGTTTGGTGCCCAGGATCTGCTTCTTATGAAAAAATAGTCTGATCTCAGACAGATGGTTTAATTTTCAGGCTATTCTACTAATTTGGACAATCTTATTTCTGTATTATGAAAAGTGATGCTTTTAATACTTCTGTAAAGCAAACCAAGAAACTCTGTCTTAGGTGAAGCATGTCAAACAAGTGCTAGGTAGACTGTTTCACCCAAATAAGTAAGGTTACAACATGGTTCTTTGACAGTTTGAACTTCTGTTGTCTGTCTGTAATGATTATGTGTATATATTATGTATTGGGAACTTTCTTGCAGTATAAATGTAAATGTGTTTTAAATAGCATCAGATTGGTCCATAAATTTGTTTTTAATGCTAAAAACAAAACAAGAAGCAAACCCCAAGTAAACATGTTAACATTTAATCTTCCAGTAATGGAATTGGAAACAAAATTCTCAGCAACTTACAAGAGCAATGTGGTTTGGAAGTATTTTTCTGATGCCTGTTGTGAGAAGTTAGGGTATGTAAAATAAATGATGTATGGAGCTGTAGGAATGCGACTTTTGCGGACTACCTTATGTCTAAGGAACATTAAACATAGGGTTCTCGTTTAGCAAATAAATAACCATTCATTTCAATGGCTGCATAGTCTGGACTTTTGTGCATATTTTTGCAAAGATGAGAAGAGGCCATTAGGGATTTAATATAAAATAAATCGCCAAGGGGTCTTCTTGTAGTCCTAGTCTTTCTGCCACATGGTGTGTCACTAATGTGCATAAATGGGCTTAAATGAATTTGTTATCTGTATTACATTTGCAGTATGTATATATTTATATATTATTTTTTAATTGTGTTTAAAAATAAAACATTAAATACATCATTTCTGAGAGTTGAAAACATACCATTTGTAAATAAATCAACCTTAATTAAGGTCTTAAAATGTCAGTGTGTGAGATCTGCCTTAGGAAAACTTATATATAATACACAAAGCTTGAACATACTTTCATTTGCCTTTTTAGAGGTATTAGGAGGGTAAAATCATCACCTCATGTGACTGAATAGTGCAGCCAAACGTGCATTAATGTAAATACCATACTCATGTTTAAACATCAGACTACTGTCTTCTGGAGGACAATAGCTGTTCTGTTGATGCCTCAGATGAGCAGGGTACCCCAGCTGTAATGAGTACAATCCAAGATGTGGAGTGATTAGACAGACCAGCTGAATTCTCTGTTAAAGTTAGTTGTCTCTTAAGATATATGAAAGGAATCTGGTGGGGAGAACCTTTTAAGTGGTTGTTTTAAGTGGTTGCCTTTACAATCAACTGGGGAATAAGCCAGGCCAACCAGAGCAGCAACAGCTGTTCCTCAGCTGTCTCCCAAGATAAGAATGAGACCAGCCACCTCAAGAATATGTATACCAAGGTACACAGCCTGGGGAAAAAATACTAGAAACTGGAGCTCTAGACCCAGTCGGAAAGTTATGGTATTATAGGAATAACTGAAGCATGATAGAAAAACTCATATGACTGGAGGATTATGATGGATGGCTATAGGCTGTTTCATAAAGACAGGCAGGAAAGTAGAGGGGGAAGACTTTCACTTTGTTAAAGGGAACCTTGAATGGATAGAAGTCAATTACAGCAACCATGGAAACCCTATCACATACCTCTGGGTCAAGATTAGAGGGATCATCTCCAAGAGGTATCTTAGATTAGGCATCTGCTACCAACCTCTAAACCAAGATGATAAGGGCAAAGAAGTAATATCTGGGTCACTTAAGTGAGCTTTAGGTAACAGATCCTGGTTCCTCATACATGGTTCCTCATACAAATGCTAGATGAGCTAACCAGGAATGAGGCACTGCTGGACTTGCTACTCACAAACCAAGGAAACCTGCTTTGTAATATCTCAGTTAGTGATGGCTTTGGCTGCGGTGTTCCCTATATTGTGAAGCTTGGGGTCTGGCTGTGCACGCTGAAGGTTAGTACTAAGGCAAAGGTTTTAGATTTTGGAAGAGCAAACTTCAGCTTGCTCAGAGCTCAGTTGGGAGGGAAGCTTCCATGGAGAATAGAGGACCTAGCGAGAGCTGGGAGTTTTTCAAGACCGCTCTCCTGGAAGAAGAAAACCAGTTTATCCTTTTTAAAGGGAAAGGAAGCAGGCGGAGCAAGAGACCCCTTTTGCTTAAGTGTGGCCTTCTGAGTCGGTTCAAAACCAAAGAGACGCATACCAGAGATGGAAAAGGGCATGAATATCTGATGAGAACTACAAGGGCGTTGCCAGGGCATACAGAGATGCAGTTAGAAAAGCAAAGCCTCAGCTTGAAGGGAAATTAGCAAGGGATGTCAGAAAGGACAAGAAAGGGTTCTTTGGGTATGTAAACAATAAGCAGAAACAGAAGGAAAGTATTGGCCTTAAACAGGAGAGCTGAATTAGTCACCAACAATGCTGAAAAGGCAGAGGTTCTCAACACTTCCTTCACCTCTGTCATCACTAGCACTTTTGGGCCCGGGAACAAAAATCCAGGTTGATGCAAACACAGACCCAGTGTCAGTGAGAGAAAAGTTGGTGTGCGAGCTATTACAGGAGCTTGGCCCCTGCAAGTCAATAGGTCCTGACAATATCCATGCAAGAGTGCTGGTAGAGCTTGATGAGGTCATTGTGAGGCTGCTCTCTGTAATCTTTGAGAAGTCGTGGAGATGGGGAGACTGGAAGAAGGCTAATGTCACCCCCATCTACGAGAAGGGCTTAAAGGAGAATCCAGGAAATTATAGTACATCAGTCTTGCTTCATTATCTGGAAAAATTATAAAACAAAGCCTCCTGGGAACTATCACAAGTCAGATGAAGCACATGATTGGGAAAAGCCAGCATCAGTTCGCCAAGGGCAAATTGTCCTTGATAAACCTGATCACCTTCTATGGCAAAGTGTTCGTTATTGTCCCTTGTGATATGAGAAAAATGTAAAGTTGTAAAACTGGCCAAGACCATTATACTTACCAACTGTCATTTTTGGAAGGTATATTGGATTATTTTACTCCATACTGCTGTCATAACTCATGGTAAGCCAGAAGCATCAGAGATTTTTGCACTTGCAGTATCACTTCAAAAATACACAAGGTATACAGTGGTATCAGGTCTGCAACGGTGTGTATTTAGGATTTCAGTTTATTTTGGTATCTGAAGAAATTGGATAAATGTCATCAGTTATGATTTGTGTGACATCTGGTCTAAATTTGCCTCATGCTATTGTTGATGATTTTGCCTTTAATGGTTTTGTTCAATCTTGGTTCAAAAGTTAATAAACAAAGTAAAATAACTATGAGAATTATTAAAGGAATAAGCATAAACATTAATCTACTAACATTACAGTAAAAATGTGCTTGTTTTTACAAGCACATTGTTCAAAAAACACTATTTTTTCTTTTTCATCATTTATGAAATGTGTTTAAATAAATTAATATAGTGAAATACAGCTGTAAAATATGCACTATCAGCTCAATAAAATAGTATAATCTACAGTATCATTATTGGACTGCATTTCTGACTTCTACGAAGCTGACTAATTTATCATTTGTATACTCTTCTAGTTCTTGTCAGTGGCACTCATCTTAGCTGCTTATGGGGCATAGACATTGACAGCGGGAGGTGCTGTTTTGAGAAACATTCAGCATACAGAGTTGTTTCTGTGAAATATAATACACTTTAAAAAAATCAATGTAAAATCTAATGTGAACTTTTAATATTTTCAGATCTGGCTGTAATGCATGAGAATGTAAGAACTGATAATAGTTAGGGATGACAACACGAATATTACAGAAATTTTATTTTCTGCTATTTAGTTATTTCTTTGCTATTGTGTGGGAAACAAATTGATTAGAATATTGAACTGTTGATCCAATGTTAGAATATAATTCTAACTAAGTAAAAGGCCTTATTTTGGGGGCTGCTAGTGGTAGTATTGCATTGCTACAGAAGTCAGCAATTCTGTTCACAGGAAGTGAGGAGAGATACAGGGTATTTCTAAGCAAATGCTTGCTGTGATGGCTCCTTTTGTTTTTTTAATTTAGAGATTTAAAAATCATGCAATATTTATTTAGAATAGCAATATTTTGTTGCAGAAAACCAATAAAATACATCTGCTGTGTCTTGAAATTTTGATTTTGTTCCATCTGTTTGGCAAAGCATGTCCCTAAGACACCTTCTGAACTGGAATTTTAAGTGAATGCTTAACACTTGTAAACATTACAATAACCTTTGTTTTTAGCATGCACCACTGAATTTTATACCTTCTGCTACATATCAGAAGCGTAGTCCTGAAGCTGTTGGGTATTTTAAGATGTAGAAACATTTTGGAATTTAGAATTAAGCAGATCAAGTGCTCTGTAAGACTTTTAAGACTAGAAAGTAAAAAGGTTGTAATAGGTCAATTTTGTACCTCAAATGGGAACTATTAGGTCAACTTCTTGGTTGGTAGTACACAATGGACTTACACTAGCTGTGGATTTTTTCATCAGAAGAAAGATTTGAGGATGACTGTACAACCAGGAACTCCTGTAACTGTGCTTTAAAACCAAAAGTCTTAACTGAGCCCTGATTTAAGTATGATTTTTTTTGGTCAGATTTCATCCCATACTGAATCATATTCTCCTGAAAATGTATTGTTTTGGTCTAAAAAGTTTGTCAGCTCATCTTCTCTACATAAATAATCTTAGCTGGGCTGCTTCTTGGCATTTGCTGTTAAAGAAGACTTTCTAAATAAAGAGGCTAGAAATAATTCAGAAATAAAGTGATTTTCCTTTCACATCTCTCAGTTGAGTATTTGCCATATGGGTTGCTCAGCATCACACTCTCAGCAGGTCTAATTTATGGTAAACACACAGTGAGTGAACAGAAAAAAAAAGGGCAATGAAAATATTAATATTCTCCCCTCACCCTATTTTTTTTTTTAAACCTAGCTGAACTTATTCAAGTTCAGCCCATATAGTTGTGGCATTTAGCTGAGTATGTACGTATTTGCTACTCTCCTGGGAGTTTGTGGAGACTGAAATGCAGCACTTTTCTTGCCACAAGACTGAATTTGTTGAAGCTTGCATAGCAGTGTGTAAATTATACCTTCCTTGCTCCAGTCTGGCATGCTGCCTGCTGCCCCAGGGCTGTGCTTTCTCCATGAAGGACAGTTGGTGAAGACATTACTTTTCTTCCTGTGGTTTGGGGTGCTTTAGTTTTTCCATGGGCCTCCACAAGAAGACCACCAATTGGTGGTTCATCTTCTGGGCCACTGCTAGGATTTGGATGGGGCACAGAAAGCAATATAAAATAAATAATGGTATGGATTTTTCTCAAGACTCACAACCATGGAAATCCACAGTGTAAATATTTTTAAAATCTCCTATCTCCCACAAGTTCTTGGGGCTTACTGTTGCTTTCTTTGTCTCTGTGGGTTGCCTTCTTCCTCTAGGGACTTTGCTGCCATAGCTGTCCTTCAAGGACTCTTTGGAATTTGGTCATCCCCACTCCTTGCATGTATCAACAACCCAACTGAGAACTCTTTAGTCAGTGCTTCCAGCTCAGAGACTGAATCTTTCTTACAGGTGGGTCTGCATTGCTACATTAAAAAATATCCTAAAATATCTTTTACAAGTAGCAGGCATATCTGATCAAAAGAAACTCCATGGCATAAACAAATGCATTGTTCTGAATAACAGAAATTATTGCCATTATGCAGTTGATATTGTAATTGCAAAAGGAAATGGCTACAAAAGGAAATGCTTTTAAAAAGCAGTGGTTTGCGTCCTGCCTTCTGCATTATAGTTATACAGTAAACCTTTGTAATGTACCCAGCAAGAAACCTGCACATTCCCATTCCAGATCTGGATTCAGACGAGAAGGACTTGGGGGTGCTGGTGGACGAGAGGCTGGACATGAGCTGACAATGTATGCTCAGAGGCCAGAAAGCCAGCTGTGTCCTGGGCTGCATCAAAACCAGCATGGCCAGCAGGTCGAGGGAGGGGATTCACCCTCTCTGCTCCACTCTCCCTCTACTCACTCTCTCAGGTGAGACCCCACCTGGAATACTGTGTTTTGGGGTCACCAGCACAGGAAGGACATTAACCTGTTGGAGCAAGTCTGGAGGAAAGCCACAAAGATGCTGCAAGGGATAGACCACCTCTCCTGTGAGGAAAGGCTGAGAGATTTGGGTTTGTTCAGCCTGGAAGAGAGAAGGCTTAAGGATGACCTAGTTGAGGCTTTCCAGTATCTGAAGGAAGTCTGTAAGAAAGGTGGAGGAGGACTGTTTACAAGGGGACGTAGTGACAGGACAAGGGGGAATGGTTTCAAACTGAAAGTATGTTTAGATTAGATATTAGGGAGAAATTCCTGACTGTGAGACTGGTGAGGCACTGGAACCAGTTGCCTAGAGAAGTTGTGGATGCTCCACCCCTAGAACTGTTCAAGGCCAGGCTGGATGGAGCTCTGAGCAGCCTGGTCTAGTGGAAGGTGTGTCCGCCCATGGCGGGGGGGGGGAACTAGATGATCTTTAAAGTTCCTTCCAACCCATGCCATTCTGTGATTCTGTGATAATTCAGAACTATTCATGATTTGGGTTTAGAAGAAAGTGCAACAGTCCTGCATTGAACAGTCATGATATAATTTCCTTTAGGCAACTTTTTTTCTAAGTCTTCAAGAGGAAATATTCAGTTTACAACACCTGTAGATATTTAGTTCAAATAAATGTGAACCTCTTTCACTGGATCCTGCAAAACGTTTGTCTCAGCATGGTTGCCACAGGCTGCCAGTGTGATCCACAGGTTTCATATTTAGGTTGTGTATTAGTATTTGCAGTTATGTTTGATTTTCCCTTGTTTCAATCCTTTGAACAGGGATTAATTGAAATGGCCAGTTTTATCTCTCCCCATGTTATTGGGTATTTTATACTCCTGTAGTGTGCTGCGATTTTGGAACGTTTAGGTTGTTCCCCCGTTCCCCCAAGTTTCTTAAAATGATCATCTCACTCCACGAGGATCAGCATGGCCAAGTCAGATATGGCAACACACTTTCTGAGCCCTTTCTAATAAAGAATGGCGTGAAACAAGGCTGCGTTCTCGCTCCTACCCTATTCACAGTCTTTTTCAGCATGATGCTCCAAAGGGCCAGGGCAGACCTCGATGATCAGGACAGTATCTACATCCGATATCGTACTGATGGAAGCCTGTTCAACCTCAGGTGACTGAAGGCCCACACCAAGACCTTAAACCATCTTGTCCGGGAGCTGCTTTATGCTGATGACGCCGCCCTTGTTGCCCACTCAGAAGCAGCCCTGCAGCATTTAACATCCTGCTTTGCAGACGCTGCTGAGCTCTTTGGGCTGGAAGACAGTCTAAAGAAGACAGAAATTCTCCATCAACCTGCACCTCAGGAAGTCCCCCATCATCCCCACATCACCATTGGCCAAACAGAACTCAAATCAGTCCAGCAGTTTAATTACCTAGGCAGCCTCATCTCCTCGGATGGTAAGATTGACGGGGAGATAGACAACAGGTTAGCAAAGGCATACAGTGCTTTTGGAAAGCTGCATAAAAGAGTCTGGCGAAATAAACACCTGAAGAAAAGCACAAAGATCAGTGTTTACAGAGCCATAGTGCTGTCTACTCTCTTATACGGCTCTGAATCATGGGTCATCTACCGCCACCACCTGCGTCTCCTAGAACGCTTCCATCAACGCTGCCTCCGTACAATCCTTAACATCCACTGGTCAGATTATGTGACCAATACTTCTGTTCTGGAACAAGCAGCAGTCACAAGCATTGAGGCCATGTTACTGAGAACACAGCTGCGTTGGGCAGGGCACGTCTCCAGGATGAAGGACCACCGCCTCCCTAAGATCCTGCTTTATGGTGAACTTGCCACCGGCTGCTGCAAGAGAGGAGCCCCGAAGAGGAGATACAAGGACTCCCTGAAACAACATCTCAGCCTTGGCCATATTGACCACCATAACTGGTCTACTCTGGCCTCCAATCGAGAGTCCTGGAGACACACCATCTACAACGCTGCTGATGCTTTTGAGAAAGCACACAGGATCACCCTTGAGGAGAAAAGACAACGCAGAAAGAATCGTGCCTTGCAGGATATACCATCTAAGGAGTCTTTCTGCTGTGCCTTCGGCAATCGGACTTGCCTATCTCGTATTGGCCTTTTTAGCCACCAACACGCTTGCAACAAACGTGGGTAGAGCCCTTCCCAAATCTTCGTTCGCGAAGCCCAGCCATGATGATGATGAGTGTGCTGCGTATTGTTGTTCTTCTCCACAACTAATCCGTAAATACTTGTAGATGAATAAATAGAAAACATTGGTTGTTTTATCATCTAGTATGAATTCTTCCTTCACGTATATCATTAGCTTATTTGTTTACAGTGTTCCAGTCAGTTACACTTACACACATCCTATGAGGTAATGGAGTTGTGTTTTGTAGTATAAACCAATATTTACTCAGAAGTCAAACCTCAGGCTCACTTACTGTGGACTTCGGGTACTAGTAGAAGTCAGAGTAGGATTTTCAAGATGCCCAGGTGGACAGAACCATGGAAGTAGTCATTTTACTAATTCCTATTTGTACATTTCAATTTCTACAAGTAACAGCTAAAGTCAGTTACTATTGCCACTAGTGAGTATTTAGGACTCTCTGGTTTTTATATGTCAGCTATTTTAGAAAAATGTTAATTTACAGTGTCCACTGTCAACTGGAAGTGGTTGGGAGATTAAAGTAAATTGAGTGAAGAGTGATCCTTTGTGTACTGTACACTCAGTAGTCATGAAGTCATATTCTGAACACATTTAAAGTGACGTTGATGGCTGTATTTTTGATCCATATGAAAGACTCAAAAAACAGGCAGCCTTCTTCACCATCAGTGATGTACCTGTGCTTGATGTCACTGTTCTTCACAAAATGTGATAATAATGTTACCTGTTAACATAAAAACAAAGTTTGGCTCTGCAGAAGCAGCTGGAAACAAATAACCACAATATAGTTAAATCTCTTAGGAAGACATGGTTTGGCATATACTGCCAAAAGTTCCTCATATTTAGGAATTCTTCTAAGTGAAATACTTATTTTGTGTCTCAGCTGGTGTGCTTAAGGGAATATTCATTTCTCAGTGGTAACATGGAATTTGATTTTTTAAGATGTTTTTTATAAATGTAATGGATTGAAACACTTTGAACAAAAAACTACATACATTTCTGGTCCTAATCTTATTCAAAGGGGTTTTATGGTTCTGATTTCCAGCCTTTTCTCATGTTTTATGTATAGATAAATCAGAAGGTTATGTCTTGTCCAAGCTAGCAGGGAGTAGAACAGTCCTTTTCTGTGACATCCAGGAAGATGATTGGTTGAGCATTGATAAATGGATGTTTACTGGGTAGATACTGCAGGTGATTTGAAAAGAAACTTTCTACAGCTTGGGAAGAGGGTCATGCTAACAGTAGTATGTGCTAAAACTTGAAAGTTGCAAGGAAGATATAAGATACAAGATAAGGTACAAGATACACTGGGTATTTCATGCCTGCAACTCCTTTATACTTTAAATAATTTTAAAGTGTGGTTATTATTTTGTAGCTCTCTCTGCATAGAGTCAGGTAAAGTTTCTGCCATGTAAAAGTGTACCATACATTTATGCCTGTGTGTATATTATGTATATATGCACCACATGTATCTGAGACATAAGAGCTGTCTACCTGCCATTTAACGTGCAAGTCTTGCTACATGGAAAATTAATTAGACTCACTCTGTTTTATCTTTATTACCCATTTTCTTTATTCTAGTGAAATTTGGTGCTTAATTCTGTGTGTGAGGGTTCATCTAGATTTCTGACTCAGATAATGAGAAATAAATTTCTTTCTGCATTTCATAATTGTTCTAAGAATGCACCTTGCCAAAGTTTCTTGTTCCAAAGAAATGGAGAAAGGCCAGAGTCGCTGCTGATGTACTGTTACCAGCCAGAAGTACATTTCTGTCTTAAGCTCGACCGTATACAAGCAGTGAAACTGACTCAGTAATACTCAGCAGTACAGTCCTTTTCCAGAACAGATTCTGTGTATGATTTGGCCTAAACTTTGCTATTGACAGTGCAGATTTCAGAGATGGAAGAAGCATTCCAGGTGGAAGTCAACTGAAAGAGAGAGATTTTCAGGTGCAGAATGAATTAACGTATTCTAGAGGTAAGGTACAGTCCAGTTGCCACTGAGGGCGAGTTTAAGCAGATGAGTGGCAATGCTTTTGTAACAGAGACATAGCCTAAGACAGTATCTTATTTTATCTACACTAAAATATTTTAGTTTTTCAGGCAAAACATAATGAAGATCAGGATGTAGAAATAACAGCATAATTCCACAGACCAAAAATCACTTGCAGATACAGAAAAGATCTCATATTAGGTCTTAGTTAATAGTGTTTCATAATTACAAACAGTGAAGTTAAAGCTCTTCACAGAAATATAAATGATTTAGTTACAGTGGGCAAATGCTCATTTTAACAGAAAAGAGCTTATTTTGGGTCAGAAGTTAGAAGCTGTTTCCCTGAAGAAAAAATTGCCTCTTTCTCACTATCTGTATACTACTGGTTTTCTTAGTAGTCTTAAAGATATCCCACTGGTAAAGCTTTAAAGAAGAGGACCTCTTGACCTCATGAAAAAGTTAGTTGTTTGGAATGTTGAATGCAATTATATTGACATATGGTGATAATGTGATAAAGCGTAAGGGTTAAAGGTTGAAGGAACCATGGCTTGGCAATTAGCAATGTAAATGAAACATTCATTATCCAGCATGCTGAGAAGTTGATGAACTGTACAATAAATCTGAGCCCAAGTCACTACTGAGATAACTCATTTCAGACATAACGGTATTTATTAGAATCCTAGACATTGTTTTGCATTCTCTGATGAAATATCTTGCTATAGAAACATTTTCTGCATTGATTTATTTGAAGTACATCAATACAAACAATTCTCCATATAATGTAGAATAAAAAAGGGAGAAGCATGAAAAACATCAAAACTCATTCTATCTGAAAAGATGTTTGATTAGATATATTGGTATCTCTTCAATGCATTGGCATTGGTATAACTCCAATGTAAATTGTCTCTACTGACTTTACTAACTCATATGAAGCCATTTTATGAGATAAAATTCAAATCAGACTTTGATCTAGTAAGTAGACAGCCAGTTATTCAATGTTGTAAATTCCATTTATACATAAAAGGGAGTAATTTTTGGTGAGAACACAGGATGTAGACCTGTTTGAGAGACAATGCAGAACATGTTTATTCAGTATTTATGAGGTCCATGAAGATGAGGATTGAGTGTTATCAGGTGTTATTACAGTTAACTGTACTTGTGTCTCTCTTAAAATAAAACTTAGGGCCAAGAAAACTAGGCAGCTAAATTTATTAACTTGATAATAGCATTGGTAGATTATCTTCCATTCATTAGACAGTTCTATGAACACTTAGGGGGAGTTTCTAATAATGAAATAACTAATGCATAATTTGTTCAGTAAAAATGAGAATTTAGCAGAAACCAAGACATGGAAATATGCACTAGCTTTCTTGCCAGTGAGACAAAAGAATTTTACATCTAAGTGATTGGTGGAAACAGGGTACATATTTGGTTTGTGCTAAAAAATGTTGAAGATGTTTGCACCTTTTTAAAGGCTGCCAGTTTATTATGGCCATAGCAAGTAATACATTATATTTACTGCTCCAGCTTTGCATCCATTTGGAATTGTTGGAAATTTTGCTTTACATTTTATTTTACATGCATTTCCCACTGTGGAATAGACAGATTTCTTACTATTGAGGCAAAACATTTGAGTGGATATGTATCAATGACATATGAACTCTGGAGGAGTATAACATAATATGCAATTTTCGTGCTACTTCTTTGAAATGTTATTCTTATGGATCATTATGAATCTTGACAGATCACATAATGATTCATGAATTGAGAAAAAAAGAGTATTCTTTTAATCTTCTCTTCTATGTATCTGATGCACATAATTCTCATTTCACTCATCAGTGTCAACAAGAAATGCAGTATTTGTTCAGTAGTACAAGGAAATATAATGCACTGTTCAAAGGAATAATTTAATAATACATATTCTAAATGGAAGAGATAGCATCCCAATATGTTATTCTGTTCTACAGTGAAAGTACAAGGAACATGCAAGAAAAACTCTTAAGAGTATTGGCTCCCCACTCCCTCCCCTTCATTTATTGTACAGAAAACTATTCAGAGTGAGCTGATGTGGTATACATACTGAAGTGCTGAGAATTGCTTTTGAGTGGTAGTCTTGAGGTACCTCAAGAGGTACCTTGAGATACAAGGTACAAATACCTTGTATCTTCAATTTCTTCTTGTAGTCTCTCTAGTTTTATCATTCAACTGAAATTTCTGTGGATCAGCATGGTACACAGGGTGAAGAATGCAAGATATATTTGAAATCCTATGGTAAGCATGTAACAGTGGTGAGAATTAAGTACTCTGAGTTCTTTAAATAGCAATTTTAACTAAAAAAGTCTTCTAAACTTCTTGGAGCAATTGCGATGGCTGAGTATTATAAGTCCCAAAAATAGGTTGCAAACCAGTTTTTATTGCAAGCACTGCTTGGTTTCTGCTGTGGCAGAAGCTGTCTCAGAGCATGGCTGTACTTTAAAACCCAGATTGTGGGACCTTAACACCGGGTGAAACACAACAACCGGAATACTTGTTATAAAGACAGATGCACATGCTGTGTTTAACACAGCTTTGCCAGAACTGAGAATGTAGGTACTAATTTATTATAAATTTGTGAGGAAAGCAGTGTAAAGAAAGTATTTAATAATTCCAAAGGTGTATTTTTATAAAAATTCTCTAATTTATCTACCTTTGAATTTCTTTGACTGTCTACATAATGTTACTTCTCTGGCCATTGCTGTGCTTTCCCATGACCGTTAGGTGAGTTTGAAGCATTAAACTCTAAAGTATATAATTGATCATCCTTTATCCAAACTTTTAAAATTAAAAATGACCACAAATGAGTTAGTGTTCTGTTGCTTATCTTTCCTTTTAGAATATTTAATTGTAACATATGTAATCTGAATTAACTTGCTGACCCGCATCTTATTTCTACTATTTGAACAAATGGTATTCTGAACTACAGTATTTGTAAAGTCTTAATATTCTGACTACTTACTGTTTGGCAGTACTGGATCATCTTGAATTGAAATGTGTAAGCAGTAGTATATATGTGTGTTTATATACAAATATGTTATTTTGAAAAAAATATATATACAGACACTGTTGAAATGTGGAATATTCAGTATATATACAGGTTATATACAATATATATGAAATACTGGGTACATATACAATAAAAAATACATATACATTACATTTATTTAACCAATTTTATTTCCACAAGCAGCTCTATCAGTAAACAAAAGTTGAGATCTCAAGTCTGAGTGTTGCCTTTACTAACTTTTAGGTGGCTTCTTTAAGTACTGTGCTTTCAGCTTCTCAGTTTGAAAAGCTGTTAGAATTTTAAAAGAAAGCTTCGTGGAGAGGACTAGTCTTCTTTCATCTCCCATCACAGCCCAATTTTAGATTTCTTAAGCTTTCTTTGTCATGTTTTTAGCTGAGATTGAAATTTCTTTTTTGCCAAAAGGTGGAAAATCCACCAATCATTGTAATGTCATGACACCCAAGACAAGTAAGTCAGAAGACTCTATAGTCTTTACTAACTTTCTGAAGCAGAGACCACTTATGAGGATATCTCAGAATATGTCTAACTTACTACACAGTGCTTGAACAAACCTTCTGGGAAAATCATAGATGAAACTAAGGAAAAATAAGATATTGGGAAACTTTTGACGTACTGATATGTAGGTACCTGCACATACACTGTGCACTTTTCAGACACGTTAAGGCAGGATTCATTTTTATGACATCCAGCAAAATTAAATGTGTCACATGGCTAAGTTCTTGAAGCTCAAATTCAGAGCAATTTCTCATAGTATGGTATTGAAAGGACTAGGAAGGGAAGAGCTCCATGTAAAGCTCCATAAATTTCAAGACATTTCAAGAAAAAAATATAAAGATTGTTCTTTTAGTAATTTTCCTGATTACTTGAGATGTGTCAGTGCTTATTAGACTACAGAGCAAGCACAGAGTTGGAATCAACCTACAGAGCCTGGCTGTAGTTGACATTTACTATGAGCTAATTACCCAGGAGAATATCTGCAGTATGGGTGAAGGGTGCCTGTTTGTAAGGTGGGTACCTAACCCTACACACAAACAGTATCCACTTAACAGCTTTTTTATCCATATCCTGCTTACTGCATAACAACTCCCCTATGGAAATGACGGTCTCGGCTGAGAATTTTAGTGGTAGCCTTCTTTTGTGGAAAATTGAAGCCATCTGCTGTCTGAAGAGGGCATTGCTTAAGGTGAAGTGTGTGATTTTTCTCTCTTGTCCTATATCCTCAAAAGTTCTTCCGTGTTTGTTGTTGTAGGATATTTATTAACATGGAAGCAAAATTATTTATTATTATTTATTTATATTAATTAGGAAGCAAAATTATTTAGGTCTAGATGTTTTTGGAAAAAACTTATCCATTAGTACGTATACTATAGGGCATTCATCCAGACTTCAGCATTAACTGCTTTTCAAAAATTTATGTTACATAGGCAACTTGAGAATCAGGAAAAGAGCTGAACAAACAGCAATCTGCAAGTGTGCAAGGTCTAAAAAACTCATTAAATAAAATTAACAATTTCTCTGCTCATTTCATAGTTAGCTTCCATTACTAGTTATCTTCTCAATAGTTTTAAAAAAAACGTAATGTCATTTCATACAGTTCAACTCTGAACATGACTCAATGGAAAAAGCATTCCAGGGTCCTAGTTCCCTATTTCTTCTGATCTTGTATCTAATAGATATAAAAAAATATTTAATTCTACATTAAAAAATCAAACCAACAAACAGACAAAAACCCCAAACCCAAACCAAACCAACAAACAAAAAAATCCCCAACAAACAACCCCACAACAAAACCCCCAAAATACCAACAAAAAAATCTCTACCACAAACCTGGAAAAATGCTGTTTTGGTTTTGTGTCTGATAGGTCTTCTAGATCGTAACAAACTTTGCAAGCCTGTCAAGATCTTTTTCCTCTAACGCTTCTCCACCACTTCTGCAGGCCACATTGTGCCATTGCCTGCTGGCCAGTTATCCCAGTTATGCCCAGTTATGTACTATGCTTTAAAGTCTTAAACAGAAGACACGGAAGTAAACAAATAATCATACATCAGTTTGAGACATAAAATGGGCTATAATCCAGGCAGCTGTTTCTTAGTTGCAATGAGCTATTCAAGAGTGGGAAGCGAGAAGAAACATGAAAACCACTTATTTGCTGCTAGAATCACGAGATACACGCTAATTAGTTTAGCTTGTAAAGTTCCCCATAATTTTCATTGCTGTGGTAGTTGCTCATGTCTTATACGCATATACAATCACACCCAATGCGAATAAGACAGCATTTACATGTAGGTTGAACCAAATGATTATAAATGAATTGAGGAATGTCTCCTGGGATTGGACATAAAGGTCTTGTAAACTGAAAATTTTATAAACAAACAGCTGTTGGGAAAATACCATTATGCTGTAATAGCTGCTATTAAAATCCATTAGCAATCTTGATGGCCTGTTTGAATTTGATGCATCATTTGCTCTGACAGCACTTCTTTCTAAACAATTTTGTAAAATATATGTAGATTATGAAACACAGTAGTAATAGACTAGGAGATTAACACTGAATACACGTTTTACTTCCATGTTCCAATCAAGCTTTGAAGAATGCTTTGTATTCTCTAGTTTAAATGTCAGCAGACAAACAGAAACACATTAACCTGAACAGCTGCAAAGCTTTCTCCATCACTGTGGGAGAAATACACAGCTCTGCAGAGATGAAGTATTTCCTGGTTAAAATCCATGTTTCAGGCAACAAAATAAATCTCTAGTGTTTTCTAAGAGTTTGTGTGCTCTTCTAATTGATGCCAAACTGTCATTCTCCTGCTCACAGATCCATATACCACAGTGGATACCAGCTGCCATAGGGGTAGGTATGGCGTGTAGATCATGCTGCTACTAAAATTAGGCAGACTTCTAATGAGATTTTGAAAAATCTGTATGCCAAGAACTACCTGAAAACTCTCCTTTTAAGAACAGTTCAAGTGTCAGTGATAAAGCTAAACTGTCCCTTCAGAAACAGGTATGAGAACACATGGAGTAATGTGTCTGTAGACAGAGGCAGGGATGTGCTTACCTTGTTTGTGGATGCTGCAAGGGCACCATCTGGTGGGTGAACAATAAAGATTAAAGCTTGGTAGAGCAATCAGATTTAAGTGTCTTTTAATCGAGATTTTTTTTGTAATGTTCACATGCAGATGACATAATGCTTGTTATTGTACATGCTTAGTTTCCTATTTCTTCCTGTACCTTGTGTTTTTCAGTGTTTTATTCAATTAGTCAGTGAACTCTACAAAGCAGAGAATTCTTTTAAAGTATTATTTTGCTATAAACTCCTGCCCATTTTATGGTCAACCTCTTTTCTCCCCTCTCCTTTTATCTGTTCTCAATTTTTTTGTCATATCCTCTTCCTCCTCACTGATATCTGTAAACAGCTGTTTGGTAAAAGGGCTGGCAAAGGATGCCATGTCTTGTACTATTTCCTCTCATCACTCCTCCTCTCATTCCTGGTGGACCTTAAGTGGTCAAAGTAAACCACACCTTGCACGTAAAAAGTTGTTCTTCTGAAGTGTACAGCAGAGCTGCGGTCACTCCCCTTTAGAAAAGAGATAAATAGAAGGGTTTGTGGTTTAGTGTAAAGAGATGTAAGTCAGTGTCTTTATGTTCTTTTAGCTCTGGACCATTGTGTCTTATTACCTTTTGCAATTTGGGGGTTTAAAGTTTTCTCTTTGTTGAGGATTATGATACAGCTCCATCTAAGGAGCTGTAGGTCTGTGATACTGCTGTTTATTCTGGTGTGGTCTTAACAGAGTTGCAAGAAGCTAAAACTAGATTAAATAGTAGATGCACTATTTAACATGCATGTTGTTAAAAGAGCCTTTACTACTTTAGTAGCTACTATGTGGTTCTGATAATATATTATGCATTCCATTATATGCATCTCTCCAGCATTCAGCAATAGGTGGTCTTGTAATGCACAGTGTAGCAGAGGTAAAGCCCTTGTGTCATTCCATATGGATTTTTTAAGTGTTTTCAAAGAAGACTGGATGCTATTTGGAGTCTAGCTTTCTCATTTACATGTTAATGTTTTTAATGATATTTTCAGAAAATAAATGAGGCCCTGAATTAAAAGACATCAATTTCACAGAGGTTGATGTGAGAGAATTCTAAAAATGAGCCAGCAGGATAGAAAGCCTTAACTACAGGCCTAATTATTAATAAGGTTTATTTTTACTTCCATGAATAACTTAAGTTCTATGAGTTGGGTAAGATCTGAATCCCTTTTAAGGACATTTTGCCTGAAGTATAGTAGCAGTTTGACCAACTAATCTTCATTTCCTTCAGTGTTCCGGCAACACAAATTCAAAATGATAAAAAGTCGTATTCAAAACCTTAGTTTTGAAACCTCAAATTATCAAATTTAGTAAATAAGCTACTTGCTTTGTTGGATGAAGTTTTGCTTTCACATTGCTGAGAAGTACTTGTTTCTTTCCTTAGTGTGTTAGAAAGATGCTTCGGTCTGCATTCATGAAGCAGAGAGTCAACAAATGTTTAGGCATGGCTCAAGATTTAAGTGCCTGGAAGAAAGCTGTAATGGTGTGAGGAGAGTCAGTTGTGCTAGCTGGAGTCACTACTGCACACAGTGGAATTGCCAGTAGTTGGTAAACCTGTGTTATGCTTCAGGGATGGTACTGACCTAACATAATTAGAATCAACAGAAATTTTTGGAAACTAATTGGCCTGTCTGCTGAATGTATTGGAAAATAATGATTTTTGCATGCCACTATTCCGGTAATGTTAAATCTTAGAGCACATATTTGTTTACTGATCCCAACAAAATCATTGTATTATTGTTCTTAAGAAAAAAAAAAATTTTTTTCTTCACATACTCTTAGTCATAATTTTTTTAAACATTGAAGCTTTCATGTAGGTATCAAGGAATACTAAAATAATATGAAACTTATTCAATTTTTGGGGGGTTGTGGTTGTTTAACTGCCTTTACGTGCCACTATCATCAGACCAATGGTCCTGTGCCTCCGAATGGTTAACTTTGAGTTGTTTTTAGGGTATTGTCTTGCTTTGAAATTCATTTGTCACTTCTATTTGTCTAGTGGGAGAGCAAAGTGCAACTTTCTTAAGGATACAACCTGAAGAAATTCTGGAGAACTCAGTCCTGTACATCCAGAATCTTCTTAACATACAGCTTGTATTTGGTTCTCAGAAACTTGAACCATCTCGATAGTAGAAGCTGCTGTCTTAGCTACTGTACATGTAAGGCAGAGACAAGGGTGCCACAGCTAACTTTGGCCCAGTGTAACCAAGTGTGTGTCCCCTGACAGGCATCTGCAAAGAACTTTGTTTTATCCTGTTTTTGCTTGTGTTGATGATGACTCCTATTCTCTCTTTGGAAAGAACTAACTATTTAGTAAATGAGTTGCTAAGGGCATCTTGCTTGCATAACTGTAAGTGCTGATTAGAAGAATCCATAGGAAAACTTAAATGATTTACAAGAAACTGAATTGGTACTCTTATTTTTAAGACGACTGGGATTTTTTTGGTGGCAAAGTTTAGTGTACAACATTTGACCATCTCTGTCCAATTCCTAGTTTCTGGTTCAGAAACAGCCAGTGCAGATGAGATTAAGTCAGTTCCATTGGTAATACCTTGATACAAACAAGTTGATCCTTGTTTGTTCATGTGTCTTGGAGGAAGATGTTCAGCTTCCCCAGCAGACAAATGAACTGACTGAATGCAAAATGAATTCTCTTTCATCTCCACTTGTATTCCAGATGAAAGTTACTACATATTGACAAGTTATTATGGGTGGTCAAGCAAAGTGCCAGTGATTTAGCATACGGTGCAAAACTGATTTAATCTTTTACTTCCTAGAAGGGCCTTTTGTGAAATTTGAGTGCCTAAGAAATAATGAATATTTTTTGTATACTGGAACTGATTGGAGTATACTTACATGTACATTACTGGCATATGTCAAGTCCTCTGAAGTGAGTGAGAGGATTTCCATTAACTTCTGATTTACATGATTCTGAATTGGCCTATTCATTCAGGCTTGCAGAATGAACACCTAAAGGTAATAATTACTTTTGTATTTTTCAATATGCAGAGAACCCGTTTAGAGTGGGGTATTTAAAACCCCTGGATCTGTGGTGCTCAAAGGGAATATGTGTTGGGAACCAAAGGGTGAAAGTATAAAGAAGACTGAGGTACAGTCAAAGAGCATTTTGTCTCAATGGGAAACTGTATTTGCAATTAGAGAGATATGGGGCAAATGAAAAAGACTAGCTAAAGATAAATTTTTAGAGCACCATCAGTCATAAATTGCTGAGAATTTAATTGTAATAGGAAGGAGATTGAGAAATTGGTAACAGGCATGACAGGTGACAGGGCAAATAAAAAATAATGTAAGTCAAGAATTTGCAGCACTGGAGGAAGAAAACTTCTAGAAGAAAATAATATTTTGGAGTGAGGAGAGTGAATGGAAGAAGTAAAGTTTTTAAGCAAAATGGTTTGCAATTCAAAAACTGAGAGGAATCAAACAGCCCTTTTAAAAAGGCAGAAGAAGATGTAGCTAGATGAAACAGAAGGCTTCACGAGTTACTAAATTTGATGTAACAATCCAAAACTGACATATTAACAATTTAGAATATATAAAAAGTGATAGATCTGAATCCTGCAGGAATGGTTCTTTTGATTTATTACCAGCTGATCATTTTCGAAGCAAGATACTTTGTTTTGTATCAATTATCTTGCAACATCATTTCTCCATCTATATGTATGGGGTGAAATAGCTTTAACAATTATGTAACTGTTGTTCATTCTTGAAGTGAGATTGTGAGTTGCTTCCATAAATTAGCAAAGTAAATGTGATGGGGAAATAAAAAAAATATATAAAGTTGCCATTTGAGTTTTAAACAACTTAGAGAATTTAAGGGCTTACAAATTGCTAAAAATTTTGTTAACTGAACAAAAAATTTTGTTAAACTGTCTTCCTCAGCAGATTTTGTTGGTTTGCCTTTTTTTTTCATTGATGAACTAATAATTTCACATTAAATACCATTCCCATTTAAAAGCAATTAATGCATTAATGCAATTAATGAGAGATTTCATCCCACAAAATATTTTCAGAATTTCTTCTCCTTCTTTTGACTGTTTTATCTGCAAGTTTTGAGTTCCATCCAAAAGATTTTTGCTGTTTCTACCGTCTATACTAGTGTTAAAAATGTTGGTATTTTGTTATTAAGTACAAGTCACATTAAATGATTTGTTTAGAATTCTGTACTGGAGGAGGAACTGCAGATTTCCTTCTACTTTCTACACAGAAATAAGCTTTTCCTCTCAGTAGTAATGTTAATGAGCAGGGTTGATGTCAGAGACAGGGATGCAATGAAACTTTGCTAGGCCATATCCCAACATCGGGTGGAAACATTTTCTGACTCTTCTCTTTGGATTGCAATAGGAAGTGTGGCAGCAATTTTTCTGTCCTTTACCAAAGAGGGGACATGGCTGGCTTCCATCAAAAAGAAGGAAAAACCACAAACAGCCCCGCCCCAAAAAAGACCTCAGGACTAATGCAGCTATATTATTTCTAAATATGGTCTTGGCTGAAGACGATGGTTTATTATTAACTCAAGTGAAAGTAATTTTCGAAGATTAGGGGCACGTCATTTCCTGTTACAGACACAGAGGATATGTGTGATATGTATAATATAAAACGCATTAACGTATATATGATTTTACAGACTGTCTACCTGTGGTGGTATCTATTTACAATATTGCTAGCTTCTTGCTGTTTAACGTGTTTTTACTGGTACATCTAGTCTTGCTGTCTCCAAAATAAAGTGTTCCTGAAGTTGGAGAAAAAGTACTATTTCACTCCTCTGTGACAGGAGCTAAAGAGATACAGCACTTTTTGCTGGAAAAAACTTCCTATTTATGGGAAAGTGGCAATAGTATAATGTCATTGTTATGACAAAGCAAGCTTCCATTTCCAGTGTAAACTGCAAGCATTAAAAATGCACATAAAACTAGCCTGCCATCCTGCCTTGGCATTTTGTTTTTTCTTTGATTATATCTTTATGAAGAATTAACGTTTTGATACAACATTTGTTCATGGGTTTGCAGTGGTTAAATCAATAGTTAATGAGGTTCGTCGTATAATTTGAGCTTGTAGTTTGTTTATGCTAGACCAACTTTATCCATACCCCAAACAAATTATCTCTTATAATCACCAGCCTGAAGATAAATCTCTAAATGTTTTTCTGATGATAGTGCTGTGGTTGGCAGGTGTTAGAAGTGCCTCCCAGGGACAAAGATTGAAGATGGGCTTGTTCTCACAAATCCTTCAGGCGAGGTTGTTTAGCTTTCTATCCTGTCGTCTGCAGAGGAGCCTTGTATGGTGCCCTGCTAATGAAATCTAATAGGCAAAGGTCATATATCTTTATGAAGAAAAATGCAAAGCTGGTGAGTGATAAATGTGCTTCATGGGGTTCAATGGACGATGCTTAGCAATAAAATCCATGTTTAAACAGTGTTTCAAGTGGCTTGGCGTATCTCTGGGTTTTGTGCCTTAAATATTTTTTATAACAATTCTCATTACTAGTGATGGGAATAGATAAATACAAAAATAGTTGAATATGCATGCAAAGTTGTCTATGTAATTAAAGAAATAGGTGGGGACTCTGAGTGGGTAATTAGTTTTCTGTATTCATAGCATAATGAGTAAGATGGCTCACATAACAGTACACAGCAGTATTGTATTTAAATTTCAAAGCTCTATTGATGAGCATACTAGCTAGTGTGTAGATGTGAAGATTTAGGTAGATTCTAACATCACTTGTAAATCAGAAATGCCTTTGTCAAATTTCAAAACATATATTAAAAAAAGGAGGGGAATAGAAACAAAACATGCTGGTGGAAAATTTCAAATAGAACTCCAGAAGAATGCAAGTCAGTGCCTTTAAGAAATTGCAAATCTGAAGTTAGAAGAAATCAAATAAACCAGATATTTTTGAATCACTGCTGTTTTTTAGGAAGTTACCAGTTCATTTGCTATAGTTATACTGCTGAGCAAAGAGACAGTTCAATAAATCAACTCAGGCTTGATGGATTTTACAAACCATTGCAATAAGCATGTGGAAGAGGAAAGAAATCTCTTAGTATTCCCTCTTTGACAAAAGGATATGCAAAGAGCCTGAATGGATGAACGGTTGATTAATTTTACCAGAAATTTTCTTGACAGGCAGAAATGTGTTTTTGCATTATCATATTTGCATGGGGATTTTTTGTAAGTTATGAATTATTACATATAACCTTACACCTGAGACTTAGCTGGCTAAAAGAGACAGCTCCTGGTCAGTGTATATATGGTTGTAATGTTTCATATGTTTTAATTCATCAGTCTGGCAAGTCAGCCTTTTGCTTCTTACCACTTGCTAATCAGTCAACAGTGAAATCAAATATTGTATGTGACTAAGTCAACCTTGTAAATGAAGTGGTCTGTTGTGTCTTTTTCAGTATTTTTAATTGATTTACAACTATGGAAAAATCAGATGGAAGTTCTTAACCTAGAATCTGAAAGCAGGGTAATATACAGGAGAATAAAAAAGTGTATCATAGGCTATGTCCACAAAGCCTATTGATTAATAAGAAACAGTGCTTCTTTTTCTGCTTTAAGTTTCTGACATAAAGAATATGTTAGATTATGTATACTGCATTGTACTTTAGTATGGAGATATTTCCTTTTAACTTTGTACACATTTTGTGCATATTTTCTGTAGGTGATATTTGCTTATAAATGTAGTGCATAAGGAGGTCCTTTGCTTTTAGGTGTTGGATACCCATGGTTTCAAAATAAGAGACTTTCCTCTGCATTCAGTTTCCTCCAGAAAAATATGTACATACTTATTTCAACCTTTAGAATTATTTGCAGAGAGTACATTTCAACATAGTGCAAGTACATTTCCCTGTATTTCTCTACTTGGAGCAAAAGTCATTGTTACGTTTTTGGAGAAAAAGTGTTACGATTGCAAGTTTTCTAGTTTGTCCCTTTAATTGTTTTACAGAGACAGAGTTAGAAAGACATATTTGAAAAAGGAGGTGATATTTAAGCCTTTAAACTTGAAAATCACAGCTATATGTTTTGCTGTATTTTGCATTTTTACCAACTCAAAACTACTTACCCTTCAATGGCCAAAAATGCTCAAAAATGGCAGCTTTGTCCATATCAGTCATGGGTTTTTTATTACAGAACAAATCCACTAACAATGAGACAAATTACAAGCACTTTGAATTTCTTCCCTTAAAGATAGAAATAAATAAGCATTTTCATGTTTACATCACTAGACTAGATGATGTACATCCATTCTTTGATTCCTGTGCTGCTGCAAAACTTTTTTTCTTCTAGATTTTGAGGTCACAGCAATCTAATGTCATTTCACAGCATCTTAGCCATTTCAGTGCACACACAACAATATGCAGACCACTGCCTATGTTAATGTCTTTAGGCTGTGCCCTCAGTGTGGCCTTAACTTGTGCAGTAGTGGCAGCCCTAGCCCTTCTGATCTGTTACTTCTTTGACTATTTGTGCACACACCCCACCAATGCCAGTGAGCATTTTTGACTTTTTTATTTCAGTTAGTTGTACACCTCAGCATTCTGGGGGGTCTGCCTTGCTTATGGATAAGAATTTGTGTTCCTTCAGGTGGGTCAGTGATCAACACTGAGGGTAGGTATTCCAACTGGAGGAAAAATGTTCTAAGCCAAATGGGCCATGATGATATCCTTATGTTACATTGATATCATAATGTCCTTTAAGATGCATTAAGATACCCCAGCTACTAAATTCAAAGCTATCTCAGCTAGTTCTGTAAATGGAGAATAATGGAACTGTAGTTTGGAAGTTTAGCTGAGCAACATTTTTATATCTCAAGTTTTATGAATGAGTTGAGGCTTTCCAATCTTTCCTGGCAATCATGTGATGTGCTAAATACACACAAAACATGGACATCTGTATAAGTTCTAGTTCATCACATGTTAAAATGGATAAGCCTGAGTTTGAATACACAGAATTTGTACTTGTATCAAATGCCAGTAAAACCTCTTTAGCTGCAATGTGAATTCATAAAGAGCAGATCACTGTTAAGACACTATGATGAAATGTACCAGTGCTGTACAAAAGACACTGTTTACAGTGTAAGCCTGGCTAAACACGCCTTCATTGAACTAAGCATACTAATTTTTTATTATTATTATAGGAGAATCCTTCTTTCCCCTTCGCTTTTTTTTTTTTAGCTATCTGAATTTTATGAAAATAATAGTCTGTAAAAGCACATCATCAGCACTAGTAAGGGGTGTGAGCTCAGTTCTAAACAGGCATTCATTGCATTATTCCATGTGCAGTGATTCACAATGCTATAGTATTTCCTGTTCAAAATCTTTCTAAGTCAAGTTTGAGATGCCCAAACATAAGGTGTGACTGGGGTTATAGAGCAAGATAGCAAGGCTCACAGATTCCCATTCTCCTGCTCTTTTGTTTAGGACCTAATAGGTATTTCTCTTTGGAAACTTTAGACATAAAGAAATCAGAATTAGCTGCTACTTTGTTCTTTTCAGAAGACTAATAAGTATCGGTGTAGAAGAGCTGCTATTTTGTCAGAAAAATGCAGTCTTTCCTTACAGAAAAGACAGTTAATTTTTTGTAGAGCATTTTCACCAGTTGTGTTGATCGAAAAAAAGAGGCAAAACGACAAATACACTTTTTCGTGTTTCTGAAGTCTTATAAACATCCTACTGTTTATACTGTCCTTTCAATTTTTAGTGACCTTACCTGAAAACTTTAAAAAAAAAATACATATTTTTCTGCCTTTTTTTTTTTTTAAAGGAGGGGGCCTTGTAATTAGCTGGATTTACAACAAATGGCACACAGACTGTTAGCTCTGCATGTGTGCTATAACATTGGTGTTTACCCTATTATATTGCAATTTAAGTATGTCATAAAGTTTTATCAGTGATCATATAGAAATAAACTGGAATGCAGAAGAACCAACCATGAAATATTAAGAGAATGCAGTGTGAAGCAATATGTATTGACTTCTGTATTGTGATAATTGCATCAGTTGTGAAAATTGTAATGGGATACAATATTCCTCATTTATATTTTCTGATGGTTGGGTATTTTTAGCAAATGAGTTGTCAGCAGAAAGGCTTCATTAGACCCATCAGGGTATCTGCCCATGAATAACGAATTCCAAACTGTACTGACAGTTTCCTTGAGCCAAAATGATGGAGCACCTCTGACAAAAGCCATATTGTGCTCTCCATGTGAGGAGTGTGAAGAACAAAAGAGACAGTTTGTTCTTAATTTGGTCAGGTTAATATTGACACAGTTAGCTTGGAAGAGTCAGAAGTGTGTGTAATGTACACTTGCAGTGATCACTTGAGTAATTGGCTCTTGGCTTCATGAGTCAGAAAGTATTGCAAAAGACAGAATTTACAGATTCTCTTTGAATATTTTTTGGATATTTTTCTTGTTTTAAAGGATCATCCAAGTTTATAGTTAGGTTAACTATTAAATTTTAAAAAGAGATTCCTCTAAGAAAATCGTATTTCAGAGAAAGAAGTTTCACAATATATAGCCTAGATAAAATGGTATTTCTCAACAAAAATACATAGTAACTGAACAGGCCACGTTCAAAAATCCTTCAAAAATGGACTTCTTAAACTTTCTCATACTGTTTACCTAAATGATAAGGAAAATATTTGTAAGTTTCAGAATGTTCATGATACTGTTATGTTACAGTATAAGCTATTTATATGCATTAGAAAAAAACCCACACCATTTCATTACACGTTACTGTCGTGGGTGGGAGCGGAAGGTTTAGACAAAATTTATTAAAAAGCCCCAGCGGTGTGTCACAAGGTGAAGAAAGGACTCCTTTGCTTTTAAACCGCTTCTCAGAGAGGAGTTTAGGTGCAGCTGAATCCAGTCTTAGCCTCAGATTTTGTCAACAGTTTAGATGTAAGGAATTACAGAGGAGTGATTGAACCACTTTTGTCCCACAGGTTTTAATGATTGGCAAAATGAGAATATTTATGTAAAATTAATAATTTATTTTATACGAATGATCAGACAAAACATCCTAATCAGAACTATTTACTACACAACATAAAAACTAAAACTACTGGTACTATTGTGTAAGATAGGATAGGATAGTGCACTATTTTGAAGCAATTATTGAAACAATTATATTGAGGCTAGCAAAAAGAAATAGTTATTAAGTAGAAATTTGATGTAACTCACCCATACAACACTGGTGGGGAGATCTCTCTGTCAACCTTGAGGAGTATCATTGGTAAGCGTCCTTAGCCAAAGGATGCATCTTGGCACATACACCCCCAGAAAGGGTTACGTTAGGAAAACCGAACTGTATGAGAGGGGACTGGACTTTTAGAGTATAAGGTGATTGACTGCTAGTCATAGATCAAGCCAGCAGACTAGTTTATCTGTCACATCCTGTTTCAATAGCAGGATGTGTATTTGAAGTCTGCTGAACCAGGATGGTCTTAGCATACTTAACACAAAGACAGCATCCCCGTGCCAGCAGTTGATAGCTTCCATTATGTTGGATTTTAGGCGTTATCAGGAGTATGCTCTCCTGCCACAGTTATGACACTAAATTTAGCCATTAGTCGTATTATTTTTAACTATGCAAAATCTACTTACTACTAGATTCTGTTTATTTCAAGTACATACATTTCAAATATACTTACAATCCATGTTTTGTTATAGGTGACTTATGCCAACTAATGATGTTTACATATCCTGTTTACTTGCAGTATACTATGCAAATATTAATGAATGCATAGGCTAGCANTTTAGAGTATAAGGTGATTGACTGCTAGTCATAGATCAAGCCAGCAGACTAGTTTATCTGTCACATCCTGTTTCAATAGCAGGATGTGTATTTGAAGTCTGCTGAACCAGGATGGTCTTAGCATACTTAACACAAAGACAGCATCCCCGTGCCAGCAGTTGATAGCTTCCATTATGTTGGATTTTAGGCGTTATCAGGAGTATGCTCTCCTGCCACAGTTATGACACTAAATTTAGCCATTAGTCGTATTATTTTTAACTATGCAAAATCTACTTACTACTAGATTCTGTTTATTTCAAGTACATACATTTCAAATATACTTACAATCCATGTTTTGTTATAGGTGACTTATGCCAACTAATGATGTTTACATATCCTGTTTACTTGCAGTATACTATGCAAATATTAATGAATGCATAGGCTAGCACATGCTAATAAAGAGAAGTAGTATAAGCATGACTAGTTGACTGACCTTTGTTGTTGTTTGGCTGTGTCAGTGTATTTCCTACAGTAATTCAGCAGCAGCATATTTTACAGTGCTTGTAATTAGTTCGGGACGTAATTAATTTAGGATTTGTTAAACTCTGATTTCAGCTTAACAGTTGAAATGATTTGCATTTTTTCACTTCTGAAGAAAATGTTTTGTTTTCTGAAAGCATTTATAATATGTGCAACATTCTGGTTTTTACCAAATTTGTGCAAGAATCCATATGTCTACAAGACTTTCAATATATAGTCTTTCGTGGTTTATAAGGCTTTCTTGTTTTCAACTGTCTTTATTTATTTGAATGTTTGAGTGCTCATGAAGGCAGTATTGAAATTGTGTTGATACTAGTTTAAAAGAGTAAACTTTAGGGATATTTGGGAGGTGTCATGGAACTAAACTCTTGAAAGAAATTATTACCTAAATTAATAATATTAACTAACAATAATATAATTACTTTTGATTGTTTTAAAATTATTAATTTTATGTTTTGATTAATAGCCTAGTCAACAAAAAAATTGATGAAGTAGGCTCATGATGTGTAAGACAATCATGTTTGGCTTTTATTCAATGGCTTAATTAACAGCAATTTACAGCAAACTTACTCTTTGACCTCTTCTTGTAAAAAGTTCTATTTGCCTTGTGTTTCATTTCTAGATGTGCTTAATGAAGTAAAAGTTTATGGGAAACATTTATTGTTGCTTATTAAAGTTATATAACTTACATTGTAAGGTATAATCAATTGTATGTCACTGTAAAGCATCTCTTGCCCTCTTGCACTTCTAAATCCTCAAATAAGTAATGTTTTCTTTAAAAATGCTTTCTTTCAATGTGGTGTATGGTGCTGGCACACCTACACGCATTTTCATGCTGCTCTGAGCAGTCTCTCATCAGTGGATAGTGTTTTGCACCAGGCAGTGCTGCTCCATTATGAGAAGCAAAGTAAGAAAAGCCTCTCTAAAGTATCTTCCAAACACCTGTTGATTAGTGCTAACATTATAGGGAGAAAACACTTTAGTTAATTTTATGTCTCTTTAAGTTGTGGAATCCCTGAGAGCTGTAGCATCGAATAAGCCTCCAGTCCATGCACCAGCATGCTGGAGACACCCTGGTCATAGAAGACATTTCCACCTTTTTATCATTTTAGCTATGATAGGATTTTCTTACAAGGAAGCAACTCTGTTTCAGATTTCTACTGCCAAATAGAAAGGATGTTAATACAAGAACTTCTTGCTGCACTTTTAGATGAAGGCAAGGATTCACAGGTGAAGTAATTGCTAGTACCAAGTGGATGCTGTCTGCAGGCTTCTCTGTTACACTTACCTGGCCAGATTTATTTTGCACCATATGTAGAACAATACAGTCTGAAGGCCAAGCTGGAGAAAAACATGTAGTACATGAGTGATCTCCTTCTCAGCTTGTACCCAATGGAGAGGGACAGGTAGCTTGCTCATTTAATCTTCGTGCTTCCCTCAGTCATCAACAGGCTGAGAACCTCAGGAAATAAAAAATGCACACTGAAAAAGTAAGTTTGAGAGCATGGAAGAAATTATGAGATCCTGAAGTACTCTGACTAGGTAATCATGTAGGTAGTATAGGTCCATTATTGTTAATATTGATGTGGCCCAATGTGAAGCTCTCCAGTACAATTGCTCCACTGGGGATACATACTTGGCAACTTTCCCACTTGTAGCAGCATGCTACTGGATCACCTGCTGCTACATTAATTCCTCAGTGTTGCTTTTCACTGTACAGTGTAAATTAGCAAAAAAAAAGGGAACAAGGCAAATTCAGATTTTATAACCTTCAGGGGCTTTACTATGACCATTTACCTCCTTGGTTCCTGCTCTGACTTGTAGAACTGACCTTTCATTGTGTGGCATTTCATGCCACATCCTTGTCATAACCATTCCTACTGCTAACATTTGAATGTTGTGTCTTGTTCCATTCTATTCACAGTCTTTTCTATGATGCCCAGTGGTTCTTGGCCTTAGACTCTAGAAATACACCTCTGATTGCCCTACATGTATGTATTGGCTCTTCATGGTTATGACAAGGGAGTTTTCCTTTGCCATGTTGGCAGGTTAAGAGGTTCCTTGCTCAAAATACTGCAGAAAATAGGATTTTTGGCACTCCTCAACCCACCATTTTGTCAGTACCAAATGCAAGCTGATATGATGGCAGATATTATCAGTTGGTGTCACTTTCATGAGGTTTACATTTCAGTCACATGATTTTAACCGAAAATTTCTAATTCCTTGCATTTTCAGTGGATACAAGAAGGTGAAGCATCATGAGGTGATGCTTAATGAAGGCTGGACATTGTTTAGAATGATCATTTGTTGGCCTTATGTACAGCCATAACACACCTTGAAGACTAGATCCTAGATTTGTCCATGTTCCTCTCTGTGACCTCCTGATTTTCTTGAATTGGGTGTGAGTGGGTAACTAAGAAGCTGTCAGGGATTTTCAGATGGTTTTGAATCTGCTCTAATTCAAAATTTTTAATTGAATAGATTTTAATTGCTCCAACTGCAGTTAGGAGTAGGATAACTGAAGTAACTTTTCCATGCTTAAGGACATTTTGGTATTTTTTTTAATCTACCCAATATTTATGTCTTCAGAAAAAATGTTACTGGTTTGGACAGTCAAACCTTATTCACAATAATTCCTCACCGTAACCCCCTATTCAGATTTCACGTGTGAGTGTACACCAGTAAACTGGCAGCTGACTGTGCGTTAGTCTGTGTGAATTTCATATAACCCTCATTTTTAGGTGCTATGCAAGCATCAAAGTGGAACTTTAGTCTCAGAAAGGAATCTCCTTCCAAAGCATTTGACAAACAGATTTTTTTGGTTTAAGTTTAACTTACAGGGAGGGAAATGCATTTTATAGACACATTTGAGTAGATTAATAAATAGTGTTTGTATATTTGTAACCAAAACAGTAATTTATTACGTAGGAGACAGATGCAGAGGAATAACATGCCAATCTGCGCATACAGTATGTTGTGTTCATGATGAACTGCTGTTTATTCAGGGCCAGTGTAGCTTGGTAGCATCAAAAGAAGTCTTAGCTAGAAGATGATAAAAAAAATATCTCAAATACAAACAGCAGAAACATAAAGGAGAAAATAAAATTTCTAGCTCTTTGTTCACTTGTAATTATCAAAACTGAGGACTGAAGAGAGATGTTTATACTTTGTGCATTATGTCCCCAGTTGAGAAAGGTGAATATGTATGCTTTATGTTTCAAAATCTAGAAAACTGGGCTAGTCCAAGCATAAATGAGAATGGGAAGACAAATGTTTACCTCCTGTGTATTTGGTGTGGGGTGTGTGTGAAAGTAAGCAACTTTTTTTGATACAAGGAGTTTAAAACTAGTTTGCCTCATTCAGTTGTTATTTTTGGTGGGGGCAGGGAGAGGGATTTTTTTTTTTTTTTTTTCTTTTTTAGACTTGCACAGGATTCAAAGAGCAGGAAAAAATGAATCTACAGTAACAATCCATGGTAAAATTGTATACAATTATGTAACATCAACATGCACACATATAAAGGACTGCAAAATTAAGGTAGCTCATACAATTTCCTTTTGAGTGCTGGATTTTGCATCTTGATACTATTATTTTAGATGAAATATTGGCATATGTTTGTCATATATTTATGACAAATTTTGTAAAATATTTTTTCTAATTAAAAAGAGGTTTTATTCAAGAAATAATAATAGCTGTATAGTATCCCAGAATCATAGAATTATTAGGGTTGGAAGGGACCTTTGGAGATCATCTAGTCTAACACCACTGCCAAGGCAGGCACCTAGAGAAGATTAAAAGGAAGGCACCCAGGTCAGTTTTGAGTGTCTCCAGAGTGGGAGACTCCACAACCTCCCTGGGCAGGTATAAAGTTCTTCCTCATGTTCTGGTGAAACTTCTTGTGTTTTAGTTTATTGCCATTACTCCATGTCCTGTCACTGGGCACCACTGAAAAAATCTGGCACCATTCTCTTGGCGAGTGCCTTTGACTCATCATATTTATATGATTAATGGGATCCCCTCTTAGTCTTTTTTAACTAAACAGGCCCATCTCCCTCAGTCTTTCCTCATAGGAGAAATGCTCCAGACCCCTGATCATCATTGTGTCCCTTGACTGGACCCTCTCCAGAAGCTCCTTGTCTTTCCTGTGTAGAGGAGCCCAGAACTGAGCACAGCACTCCAGATGTGGCCTCACTAGGGTCAAGTAGAGGGGGAAGATCAGTTCCCTCAGCCTTTTGGCCACACTCTTCCTGATGCACCTCAGGATACCATTGGCCCTCCTGGCTGCAGAGGCTCACTGCTGGCTCATGATCAGCTTGTCATCCACCAAGACTCCCAGGTCCTTGTCCGCAGAGCTGCTCTGGGACTGGTCAGAAACCCTCATTAGGTTTCTCTCCACCCAAATATTCAGCCTATCAAGGTCCCACTGAATGGCAGCATAGTCTTCAGGTGTATCAGCCACTTCCCCCAGCTTTGTATCAGAAAAATTGCTGAGGGTACATTCTATTCCTTCATTCAGGTTGCTAATAAACAAGTTGAATAAGACTGGATCCAGTATTGATCCCTGGGAAATGCCACTGACTACAGGCCTCCAGCTGGAGGCTCTGCTGATCACAACCCTCTGAGCTCTGCCATTTAGCCAGTTCATGATCCACCTCGCTGTCCTTTCATCTAACCCACATGTCCTGAGCTTTCCTAAGAGTATGTTGTGGGAGGAGTGTCAAAAGCCTTGCTGAAGTCAGGGTAGACAACATGCCCTCCTCACCCCATCCTGCCATGCCATCACAGAAGGCTATCAAATTGGTCAACTAGGATTTCCCCTTGGTGAGTCCATGCTGACTACTCCCAATGACCTTTTTGTCTTCCACAAGCTTGGTGATGACCTCCAGAATGATCTGTTCCATCACCTTTCTAGGGAGTGGGATGAGACTGACTGGCCAGTAGTTTCCTGGGTCCTCCTTCTTGCCCTTTTTGAAGATGGGAGTAACACTGGCTTTTCTCCAGTCATCAGTGTTATGGTTTAGCCCTTTAGCACCTCTCCTGTTCTTCACAATTTTTCTAAGATGATGAAGAGCAGCAGAGCAAATAACATCTGCCAGGTCCTTCAGCACCTGGGTGCACTGGGTGCACTCTATCAGGGTCCATGGATTTATGGTGTTAAATCTGCTTCACCAATCTCTAACCCAACCCTTTATGACCAAGGTAAAATGTTCCTTTCTCCCATCTTCTGTTTCCACCAAGGTCTGGGGTTCCTGAGGGCTGGTCTCAGCAGTAAAGACTGAGGCAAAGGAGGCATTCAGTAATTCTGCCTTCTTTGTGCCTTTTGTTACCAGGACACCCATCTGATTCAGCAGCAGCTCCACAACCTCCCTAATCTTCCTTTTGCTGTTGATAGGCTTGTAGAAACCCTTCTTGTTGTCTTTGATGTCTTTTGCCAGACTCGATTCCAAGAGGGTCTTGGCCTTCCGTGTTGCATCCTTGCTTACACTGATGATGTTTCTATAGTCCTCCCATGTGGTATGTTCCTTTTTCCACATCCCATAAATTTCTTTCTTGCATTTGAGATTTACTAGGAGCTCCCTACTCATCCATGCAGGTCTCCTGTCCCCTTTGCCTGATTTCTTGATCATGGGGATACACTAGTCTTGATCTCAGAGTACTTTTAAGCAACCTTGCAAAAGCAAATAGCAGGAAAAAGTAAGAATTATGTTTCATCAGCAGTTTCAAAAAGGCAAAACCTGCATTTATTATTTTAATGATCTTCGGAAATAAATGTCCATTACTGTGCTGTGGGACAGGTTCTTGATTTTTTTTGGGCACATAGTTGTTTTGACAGATGGAATGGAATACTTTTACCTGTTACAGGTACTGATGCTTATTAATATTTCTTGCTATTTTTACCACAGATTTGGATGAGAAGAACAAGGAAAAGATGCTGACATTTCTTTTAATTTCTTACTGTATTTCAGGACTGTGCGTTCCACAGGAGTCTTATTGGTGACCTGAAAGCATTCATAGATAAATATGGGTTCGATGTACTTGTCATTTTGGCCAACTGTTTGCCAGAGGAGAAGCAAACAAAACAACAAATAGCAGTATACTCGGAAAATGTGGAGCTAGGCAATCAAGTAAGTACCTGGAAAAAAAATCAGACAATGTTCTTCCTGGGAAATTTTTCTTTTTTAAAGTATATATCAAGGTGTTGATTAATTAAGTGAGGTCAAAAAGTAGCAACAGTTGACCAGCAACTGAGCAGATATTTAAAATGGCTGCATTATTTATATGATGCAAAATTAAAGGTTGTGATATTTATTATTGCTTCAGACTAAGCTTAAAATAGAAAAGTGTATGGTTACAAGAAACAACAAAAGAGACAAGATTTTTCAATTCAGCTAAAACGTTCTTTTTTTTTTTTTTTTTTCCCCCATTAATTTTGCTTTGGGTTTGTTTCGTAATCTACACAAATGGGTCTTTGGTAATGAGGGATAAAGAAACACATTGTAAATAGTAATGACCAGAACTCATATATGTGTATGTTATTCCTAAAGAATTCAAGCTCTGAATTGAAACCAAATTCTTACTAGGATGTTCATTTATCCAAAGCCAGGTGCTGTCCTTTTTTTTTTAAAATATATTTATCCCCAGATGGAAGAAACCATCACGGTGGCAACTTTTTACACCTTTTTTGTAGTCTTAAAAAAAGTTCTAATTTTAGGGATAGGTGGTTAAATGACTCCATTGTTTTCAAGGTCAATATAAATGCATTTATTTTATGAATAAAATTATCCCATTCTAGAAATACATTTCTAATGTACCTTTACCTATGTTACTCAGATTTATTAAGGCAAAAACTAAACATTTATTTGGATTTTCTATTATAACAAGAATTGAACTGGAAAGTCAATGGCATAATTTCTGACCAATTCTATAGCCCCTATTTTGTGTGTAGAATCCATCTTCTAATACTTCATCTATTTAGGGATTATAATAAGGACGCTGCAGCAAAATGACCAAGAAATAGGTTAATGGGAAGAGATACATATGGCTGTGTTATGGGTTGAAGTGGTCGATATGTCCCTATGTCCATGATTGCAATGACTTCTGAAATATCTTATTTTTCAACAGATCTGCTGCGAATTAGAAGAATGTCAGAATCCTTGCTTGGAGCTGGATCCTCTAGAATGTGAATGTGACCAAATTCTCATTTATCATCAAGAAAATTCTTCGGTGACCTGTGATCAAATTTTTCTTCTAGTTAAAGAAGTTATAAATAGAAGGCAACCAGAAATGGTATCGAACAGTAGAACTTCTTCTACTGAAGCTGTTGCTGGAAGTGCTCCACTTTCACAAGGATCTTCTGGTATTATGGAGTTATATGGTTCTGATGTAGAACCACAGGCCAGTTCTGCCAATTTTATAGAAAATCCTCAAGATCTAAATGGATCTATGCAAGCCCACATTGATGTTAATGTAGACCTTGTGAGTCCAGACAGTGGATTGGCTACCATTAGAAGCAGCCGATCTTCCAAGGAGAGTTCTGTTTTCCTTAGTGATGATAGCCCTGTTGCCGAAGGTGCTGCTTCCCATCACAATCTTCTGCTTGGCTTTGATTCCTATAGCCCTATTCCTGAAGGAGCAATAGCTGAAGAACAAAAGCCTCAGTCGGGAAACAACAGCGATAACTTTGATCTTTTCAATTTTGATCTAGCACCTGTGGTTACAGCTCCATCTGAGTCATCTTCTCATTTTGTAGATTGTTCCCCAGAAGATGACTATTTCCTTAATAGTGATTCATCAGAAGGGCATCGGCTCACTGTGCAGAAAGAACTTGATGAGGCAAACCTGTTAGAAAATGATACACCAAATTATTCAACTGATTTACTTATGACAAAAAATGAGAAAGACAATTTGGCTGAATTTAATGAGAATCCCGGAGAAATGTGTGAGGAAACTTCAAGTTTGATCAATTTAGTTGAAGGTGATTCTTCTTCACCAGAAATTTTGAAATCTGCTGATTCAAGAATTCCGCCCACTCCTGTGAACAGCCTTGTAGAAACTTCACCATTAGAAAATGGACAGCCTTTAATTTTCCCACAAGATGTCATTAAAAAAATTAACGAAATAGATGGCACAAATTATTCTCAGTCATGTGTTAAATATGGGAGCTGGTGGGATGGCTTTGACCTAGAGTCCAGAAATGCTGATGCATGGAGTTCAAGTGAGCAGCAATCTGTATTTCAGAGTCCAGCCTTATGGAAAGATTCTGAAGAAAGTCCCTTGCTGCGAGAACATATTGATAGAAGAGCCTCAGATTCTGTGTTCCTTCAAAACCAGCCAAAGCAAACGGAATACATGAGAGCAGGTTTATGGAATAAACAGTTTAAACGAGATAATTGGAACAATGAGAATCAAGAGAAAAACAGTGAACATCCACGTTTGCAAACTGCTTCTTTAGATGAGACAAAGCAAGAACTGGGGAGATTTACAGACCCGTGGAAAGTCAGTCAGCCAGCCCCGATGATGTCAGATGCATGGTGTAGTGATGAAGGAAAAGGTAGTCAGCTAGCTGGAGACTCTTACGAAATCTGGACCAAGTTTGATGAAGGAGATGCTTCCAGATCCTCAGAAAATGTATGGAATGTGCCCAAACTGCATAGAGAAAAAAAATCAGTGAATATTCCTGAGGAATGGGCCATATCAAAAACTAGTTTATCAGATTCTTCAGAAATCACAGTGGACAATGAGACTGAATATCTAGAAGCCTGGGATAAAGGAAGATATTATTCAGTAGAAGAATATGGAAAATCTGAAAATACAGATTCTGTTTTCAATAATATGCAAAATAATTCCAAGCTGAAAACAGGGGAAAAAAATTTATTTGGTGACCCTAAACATAGACCAAAACAGTTAGAAAATATAGATACCTGGAATATGTACGATAAAAACATGAGGAAGGAAGTAACTGAAGTAGTGGTGCCATGGGAGAATTCCTTGTTGTATAAAAACTTAGATCATAGTTCTTCAAATATTGGGGAAGATTTAGTTGTTTCTCCACCAGACACCAATTATTCAACGTCTGATTCATATATATCACCTACATATGTGGAAGATGAAAGAGAAAATGAGGACAGAGATTTTGATGAAGAAACAGTTACTGGTAAATGCATGAACCCACATTTGGCTGAGCCAAAAGTACTTGAGAAAGGAAGTAAGGAACCATCATCTCCTAGCAATGTGCCTTTTTCAAGCACCAGAAATACAGATACCTGGAATATTCCCCTAAATAATATCACCCAGTTACAAGAAAGAAATTCTGAATTTACTGCTAAACCTTTTCTTAATTCAGAACAAACAGCTAATCTGTGTTTTTCAACTGGGATACATACCAGTGAAAATAATTTTTCTGTATCTGAAAACAGAAGACTAGGACCCGCATATAGTCAAACAGTAAATGACTTATCACCACCACAGAATGAAATAAATACTAGACAGACGATGGCTGACAACACAGAAACAGTGGACAGTGTTCCTGTAGAAGACACAGACACATCCGTGACAACCTTGGACACTGGGAATAGATCTGAATTAGACCTGAAAATATGTGACTTAGAAAGTGAGTTACTTAGTAAGAAGGCAGCACAGAACACTGCTGGTGTTGATAGAGAGCTGGCTAGTCAGGATTCAGTGCAGCAGCTGAACTCATGGAGTTTACAGAGTGAGCAGGGTTGTAAGGAAGGCTGGGACAATGCCATTGTCATCTCTCAGGAAGGAAAAGAATGTAAGAGGACGCATGAGATAAGTGAACAGCAGATGATTAGTGACCTTTGTAATAAACCAGTGCAAGAGGACAGTGAACCTTTATGTAAAGCAGATTTGGAAGAAAATGGGTCTACAGAAGTTTCCACCTCCCCAGAAAAAATGAGCAATAGTGTTAGTCCAGAATTGTTAGTCACAGAGAATGAGTCATTTTCCAGTCAAAGCAACCCCATTACTCAGGAAGAGGGGAAAGACTTGTTGCAGAATAATGTAGAATCTTCTTCAAGTGCTTTTGAAGAAGGCAGAAATTATGAACCTTTTGATGATGCCACAACACAAAATTACAGTTATAGTGAAATGTCCCAGCTGCTTTCTGAGAGAGCTGAAAAAGAGGCTACAGTGACAGAGGATGCAACAAATTCCCAGATGGAAAGTATCTCTGAAAGTTCTGATAAGGGTAGTGATAATTCTGAAAATAGTTATTCTACAGTGCCTGGAACCTCAGGCATCTGTAATGACTCTGGAAAGAATGGTTGTGGCATAGGCACACTAATTCCTTCAGTGAATGAACTACAAGAAGCTCCGGGAGAAGAGAAAGAAGGCTTACATGAAGTGGCTCCTAAGCATCTAGACATTTGTAATTCTGAGTTAGTATCTTTCAGAAGTAGCTCAGAACTGAAGGGGACTGATGAAAATTCTTTCATAGATAAGTTTAAGAAAAGTCCTTCTGGATATGTCAGTGTTCTTGACATTACACATATGTCTGTGATGAAAAATTCATTTTCACGTGAAATAGGTTCTGGGAGAAATGAAAACTCTGAAAATTTAGAATCTGATAATGCTCTTTGTGAAGAGCCATGTGCAGTGCCTAGTGACAGTTTTCCTCAAACTGGCTGGAATTCACAGCTATGTGAACATTTGCAATCTCCTGGAACAAGTCCTGAGGCAAGTGAAGTCCTTGAAATGGCAAATACCACAAGTAGCCTTTCGAAGGATATACAGATCAAAAGTTATTTGGAAGAAGATAGCGTATGGAGTAATTCAATAAATGATTATGCACACTCAAGTGGAACAAGTCCTGATTTGAGTGATGCCTCTGTGAATGTGTGGGGAGACCTTCCAGCTGTCAGTCATCACAAAAGAAGTAGAGATATGTGGGAGATTAAAAATAATAAAAATCTTGAAGATTCTTGTAAAAGGAATGAATTTCAGAATGAATGTGAGGAAGGATTTGAATCAAGCGCTGAACATAGCCAAGTTCCTAAAAGCTTAGATTTTTGGAATGCCCATGTAGATGTTGATACTGTATCTTCTTTATCAAGTCCTGACATAAATGAGGTTTCAGAGAGTTCAGAGGCATGTCCAGAAGTGATTCATGAAGACTCAGTGTGTGAAAACAAACAGCATAAAGCTTCTGAAGTTGGAGAGGATTATGTTCAGTCAAATACAACAAGTACTGAAGCAAATGAAGACAGTTTAGGTGCAAAGACTCAGGTGAGAGAGGAGGCCCAGGTAGGCATCTTCAGTGAAAATTCTGAAACAATTCAAGCCAGGAAGATACTCCAGGAGGATGTGACTATTGACTCTATTGAGCATAACAAGACTTTTGAATATTTAGGCCACTGTGAAGCACCTCAGAAAAAAACTGAGGGGAGTATTTTCAATATAAAAACAGGTAGTGGAGAAGACACATATTTGTGTGAAATGAATGAGGATGCAACACCAGCTTTTGCTGTTGGTGATAAAAAAGAGTATTCTTCAAAAGCTGTGGATATGTGGAGTATGTCATTGGAAGCTGATTTAAGAACTGATCCAAAATCCATAGTAGGAACATTTGGTTTTCGAGATAACAGTTCAGAATGGTGGAATTTACAACCTTGGGAAGAAAAGCCTTTGGAAGATCAGTGTTCTGTTTCAAGTCTCTCTGAAACAAATCAGTTAACAAACAGTAAGGAGGATTCCTGTGGTTCACCTTCCCAAGGTGAAGAACTAACACAAGCAGATTTGACTGAAACAGATAATGATGGAAATCAGCCTGCCCCTCTGTACTCTGATGAAAAAGAAAATGAAAGGCTAGTACATCCTATCAATAGCCCTGATAGTCCGATAAATCAAGACACTGTACAGTTCAAACAATTTGATACTTTCAAACTGGATAAAGAAAAAAGGGGTGTGATAGAGCAGTTGTTTTCTACTGAAAAGGAAAATCAACTGGTTCCACAGAAATCTTTTTCAGATGGGGAACAGGCTATACCAAGTACATCAGTCAAAGCAATTACTGTACTGGATCTACCAAAAGACAATGAGGGAAATGTAAGTCTCATTCCTCAAGAACAACAGCAGGACACCTGTGAAAGATTAGATGTGCACAACTCCCTGCCAGATGCTTTCACTGTAGAAGACTTATCTTTTGAAATGACAGAAGAGTCAAGTTCAGAGTGGAATATATTAGTTCCCCAAACTGCACTTGTCCCAGATATTTTACAGGAGAACACACAAGAAAGTAATCAACTGTTTTCAGTGGAACCTGACCTGTGGATTAGTGCAGAGCAGGTTGTCACTTTGAAACCAGATGGTGAAAATCCTGATATTTTAAGTCACAGTGACCAAGACAATGGTTCAGAGTCTTCAAACAGTCCTGATGTGTGCCAGGAATATGGAGCTAAGCATGCCTCTATCTCATCTTCTCAGACTGTGGTGGATCCTGAGGACAAGAGTAGTCAGTCAATTCACACATGGTCAAGTATGAGTAAAGAGGCGGATTTTGATTCAAAGCATCAGTTAGTAATGCCGAAGGTGGAGATGCACTCTGAAAGTGGTAGCCCACAGGACTATGAACCAGGAAAGATGAACAAATTCTATCAGCTCATCTCCTCTAATACTCAGGAGCCTCCTGAATTTGCAACTTTGGAAGAATCTGGTCTAGAAAACAAACTGGTTATTGACCCAGTTGAGTTGACAGAAATTGCCAGTGAAGTTATAAAAGTCACATCCTTAGATCTAAAAGATCCGTTCCATGAAAGTTTCACTCATGAAAGCCATCAAGGAACACCAACTGACATAGCTCAAATAGCAACCTCCCAAATGCATTTGTTTTCCAGGGATTTAACTCAACCTGATAGGGAAGAAAAAAGCTTAAAAAAAATTAGTGCCTTGGCTGAAGTTGTAAAATATTCACATGTTGACCATACAGCAATAACTGGTAATGAGCTAGACATGTCAGAAGAATGTATGGATGAATCTGAGACAGGAGTAGAACATAATATCAGAAACCCATCAGACACTAATATCCTGCCAGAAACATATGGTGGAATGAACACACTGGCAGTACTAGACAGTGAAGCAGCAGAAGGGGAATCAGAGGATAAACAGACACTCCTTCCCAAATCCTTTTTACCTGGTGATAATGAATATCATGATTCTGATTCAAAAAATCAACTGTTAAATGACACAACAAAAGCATATGAAGCTGTAATTGAAAATAATGTTCCTGTGTTTAAGGAAATGCCCAATATTCAGTCACCAGTGATGTGTAATCCCCCATCCTCTGCATCTTTTGAGGCTGAATCCTTTGGCAGCAGAGAGCACGAAAAGGGTGAGCTCTTGTTACAGCAGCAATTTTATGACAGTGTTTCTTTGGAAAAACCTTTACCACTGCCAGCGCCTCCAGAGGGTGCAAAAGGCATCCTAATGACCGAAGACAGCATTGTTAAAGATCAGGTGTCTGAAACATCCATAGAGTGCCTACAGGAAAATCACACCTCAGTACCTTCACTCTCCGGGTCTGTAGTAACTCCTGGAGATCCTGATATTTCGCCAGGAAAATCTGAAGCGGAAACAACCAATCCTGACTCACCGCCAGATGGAGGTAGAAGATCACCCTATGGTAAGAAAACCTGCTTTCCAGGGCAAATGCATGAGACACAGAAAGGAGGAAGTGTTTGAAGTATTACTGCTTAATGAGGAGGCTTTGAGTGAAGCTTGGAGTTTTTGTGTCTTCCTGATGTACAAAACTGTACTGTGGGAAGACCTCCAGTGTGATTGTCTCAGACATTTCTAAAGCTTTTAAACATTGAAGTAGGAATGCTATTTCTGTTGTTTATACAGGGCCTAGCATATGGGACACTGAATCATTTGTCCTTAGGAATTATTGCAATGTTAATGTATAATCTTCAATAATGATGATGGTAGTGAAGTTATAAAATTCAAGTACATATTAACAGAGCAAAGCAAACTGTGAAGCACTTTATCTCACTGTACTGATTTAAGGAAATCGTGGTAACTAAAACAGTAATTCAAAAACTAAAATGAGTTTCTGCTTGCCTGTTCTTTTAGAAGCTGGCACTGACTCTCTACTTTGTAGAGAGAATAAGCTGAGAATTTCCTCTGAAAGCCCTGAGCTGAAAAGTACAGAGGGTAAGGAAGATGTGAGAATGCAGGTGCTCCAAGATCCGACTTCACTGGAGATGGATTACATCCTTGTTACTGAGGAAGAAAATACACCTTCAATGAAGGATACCCTTAAAAGAAGCAAAAGTAATTTTGCAGTTCAAGAAGCTAATGTGGCCGAACAAAGAGAATCTTATGAAGGCCTTTTACCGGCCTGCTTGGATACCTTTCAGCCAATCTCCTTTACAAATGAAAGCAAAGATCACCCTGTTCGTGGGACTCCATGGGACTCTAGTCACTTAGAAGAGAAAAGTCCTTCTGTTTTGCCTCAAAAGCTGGATGGTGAAAAGAGGTCACAGGAAAGCTGTGGGCAAGATGAGGGCTGGATTATATTGGGACAAAATGAAGTAAGTGACATTTCGCTTGAAGAAATTTCTCCCAAGTCAGAGATGCCAAAATCAGAGTCTGGACATCCTGGCGAAGAACTGGTAGCTGTTGTAACACAGGAATTGATTCTTGACACTTGGACAGAATTTCGGGTAGAAACTCCCCTTCAAAAATCTTTTGAACATGAAGTGTGTTCTCCTTCAGATAGTCTGACTCTTGAGGATGAGTGTTCAGGCATTGCAGGAACACGTGTTTTGCAAGTAGTTGATGGCAATGGTGCATGGGAAGCAAATTCTCAACAGAAACTTGGAAATAACATAGCAACAGAACAAGAACTGAAGGAGGAAACAGTTCTTCTCAACAGAGGCGAAGAACGGAGTCAAAACTCAGAGTAAGGAAAAATCAACCTGTTTTCTTTTGAAAGTCTTCTGTTCATTTGTTACCTATGTTATTGAAGTGTAAGCCATTATGAATAGATGTCAAGACTTTGAAGTCAAAGGTACACATTATATTTACCTTATTTAGGTATCACTGTATTTCTCCCTTTCTAAGAACAGGTTCTCAATTCTTGGTTGCTTCATATGAGCCAAATTAGGATTGTTTTGCAATTGTTTTGAAGGCCACTTCCTTGCATGAATAAGTCTGTCTTCCTTCTGTGAAGTCCCATAGACTGCGTAACCTACATTTAAATCTAAAACAAATGTGGCCAGGGAACACAGGTCAAAATCAGGTGCCAGTGATAGTGCCAGTCCAGACACAATGCCAGTGATGAGATTATGGAGGGATCAAAGTGAAGCACTATCTCTGTAATAATGCAAAACTGCTGGGAAGGAAGATAGGAGAGAATCAAGGCCCAGAGTCAGAAAAAGGTGCTGCTTACAGAGGAAAGAAAAGCATGAAGGAAAGTTGTGGTCTTAGTGATTGTTTTCAGGGTGTAGTCAGGTCAGAGCAGCGTTCCAGACTGTTTCAACTGAACTGGCAATTGAGGCAGTTTGAGTATATGTGGACCTGGCTTTGGGTGGGCATGCAGCTTCTGTACTGACAGCATTACTGCTGCCGTGTGTCTGTCTCTCTGCTCTGTCATCAGATGGAGAGAGAGGTGGCCATCTTGACTCAATTTATTGTAAAGATATTGGAGAGATTGCCTCTGTTGATGACTTCTCTTCTTTTACAACCAGGAGGTTGTAACTACTACAGTGGACTTCTAAGGCTGTGCCAGAGATGCAAGTGTGGAAGTCTGACCTCTTTTCTCCTGGGCATCTGCAGCTGACATGTTGCAGTTTCACAATGGAGGAACCTGGCATTTTGTTTATACAGTGAAACACTTGTGAGGAGGAAAGGGAATTTCCCAGTACAAATTAAACTAGGTTTCTAATTGTGGTATGGAACATGTGGAAACATACTGTTTGTGTGAAATGCAAGACTTACTTTTTACTTTTTTTTCGAAGTTTCTTCCAAGCACTTGCCAGTTCAGTATAGAATACACATCACATCCACCACTTATATTATCAGGTTTTAATTGTCTTGCATTTTATTTTAGACTTCACTTTTTAAAAAATTTTCCCTAACAATTTTGCAGTTTTCGCAGTAGGCTTTTTTACCCCTTAAAGCTGGCATGCCTGTGTATGACAGTATAACCCTGATAACAGCACATACAAATAATCTGTGGTAGAAAAGCACAGCTTTTTGCTACACCTCTCCCCACCCCAAACACTTCCCATTTTATTAAGATTATATAGAATATAGAATATATATGGTCACTACAGCTCCCAGTTTAGGCCTTTTCTTATCTCATTTAGAAGTTTCTTATTATCAAATGCCTTTTCAGTGGGTAGCAGTGGCTCGTTCTGTCCTTTATGTTAGTGATACTGAAGCCCAAAGAAGTAAAGAAAAGCAAGGAAGTTATTCAGCTTCCACATTAATTAATTGTGGAAGCGTGGAACCAGTAAAATCTCCTTTTCTTTGGGTTTATGTTTTCTTATTAGACTTTTTTATTGATAAGGTGCAAAATGTAATGGAAGTTTTTTCCAGCATTAATGCTATTAAAAGTATTCAGTTAATTCTCTTGTGTGAGGATTTCTTATGCGATAGAGCTTGCTTTTATGGTGCTGTTTCCCCCTCTGTTTCCCCTATGCTTGGTAGCTGATGTTCAGTAAACTTCTAATGAGCTAATGTCTTTGGTCAGTTAGATAATTTTTAGGAAAAAAAATTTTAGGAAATAGCAGAGACACATGCAGATGTCCCTGTGCATGCCCACATCATGATCACAAATGCCCTGATTCCTTAGAAATCAAAGCAAACACAAAAAAATATTATGATGAAACACACAGGAATCATTATTTCTAGATGATGTGCCCGTTTCCTTAAACCTCTTACATAAACAGCTGAAAAAACAGCAACTGACATAGTAGAAGTGTGTAATTAGAAGTGCTTTCTAATGCATTTCATTAACAGTTTTAAAACCACAAGTTAATACTCAAACATAAGTCAGTATGCAGCATTTAAGTCTGAAATGAACTGCTGTTCTTGGCCAACAAAGTTTAAAACAATGTGATACAGCAGAGTTGCCAGCCTATGGGAGGTTAGTGTGAGAGGTTAGAAACACTGGTGTCATCACATAAGAGAAGAAACTAAGACTTTTCTTATTACTGCAATAGAATTTCTGGATGGCACCTGATGGTGCTGGTATGAGGCTCTGAGTCTGTCACAGATTTACATCAAAGGTAAAGTAACATTACTTCCCTTTAGATGCCTTTGTTTCCTTTTTTCCTTGCATGCCTGTGGGGCTGTCATCTTTCACTTCTGTCAAGATTGTTTATTAATTGCCCAGATTTGCTGTAATGCAATTCCAGGCACTCTGGGGACTAGGCATGCTGCTTCAGTGATTCTTCTACCTCATGCTAAACTACAAGATTATGGACTTGAAATGGGAATTGAACTTGGGTCTCACACTTGGCAGCACAAAGCATGACATTTGGCTTAAATTAAGGACTGTGCTTTAAAGGTTAAAACCAAACATGTAAGTAAAAGAGCAACAACTGAGAAGGTTGCTTGTAGAAAAGTCCTGATGATTTAATTTTTGTAAAAACTGCTTTAATATTTACATGCCAAGTACCAAGACCTTTATAAAAATCTTTTAAGCAAGAACAACATTTTGGTTATCAAAAAAACAATTTTAAAAGAAAAAAACCCCTACTTACTATTATTCACTAGTGGTCCTGAAATTTTACTTAAATTGTGAGAGTGGACGGATAGAGCCACTTTCTTAAATCAAGAAGACCTAAACTATGTGGTTTAGTAGTTACATGAAAAACTCCCCCGCTGCTAAAAACCCCACAGTTTTCTGACCTAAGTCAGTATATAATACATTCCTATCAGTGGTCGATGACATTAGATTTCAGCCTAAAGTGTTAATGAGCTTTGAAACTTTAACCCTGTTGACACACACCTCACTTTGGCAGTGGGCCCAGTGAGGTAAGTGGTCCCAGCAGAGCAGTTCTTGAGGAGGCCGTGAGCTGGTGCTGACTTTTGCGCGACAAAGGGCGCGGGGACCTGCGGTGCTGGCAGGTGACCGGACGCTCAGAGACACGGCAGGGACTGATGACTCTCCTGGATGAACCACAGGCTTTTGCACACACAGACTGCAAGGGTATAAAAGCCCAGGGTTTCCTTTGTTCAGGGTCCACTCGGAGGCATCCAGCTTGAGCTGTTATTTTGTTGTTGCACCATGATTAGATTAGTTAAAGGACTGAGACATCTGAGATTCTGCCATTGGAAACCTGGGGTTCAGCTGGTAAGGAAACCTGGTCTGACTGTCTGTGTGGGGGGTGTAGCTGCAAAGTGGTCTGGTCCCAGCTCAGGGTGTGTGAGTGTGACTGCCAGAGTGGCTTCTGGATGTCAGACAGGGAAGTTTCCTCAAAAGTATCCTAAAATCTTAAAGTTTTTTTGTTATTCTGAGCATGGAGGAACAAGACTGTATTTTTTGCCACATAACTAATTTCATAGCTTCCTCATAATCTTGCTACTAATGACTTCTGTTGCACATAAATACTTTATAGCTCTGTTTCCTGGATACAGCTTATGGGTGTATGGACTTTTAATTTTAAATTAATTAAATATTGGCCAGCTGAAAAAGTGCTAAAAATACGCCCAGCACTGGAAATTTTATGAACACCTAAGTGACAGAAACATCAAAGGTGACGTGTCTGCAGCATATGTAGGTTGTATTTACAACCTTTATTGTATTAGAATATGTATTTACATATTGGCGATCATTTTTTAGTATCTTGAAATGCTTGGTATTTCTTGTCCTTTAAAATAGCATCTCGAGACTGACTTCTCAGCAGATCTGTTGCAGATGATGAGCATTTTCCCTGTAGGACTACTAATACCATGAAGAGGTGGGAGCTACTGAATTGCTATTTACACTGTGCTATAGGTGTGCATGGAGCTGTACTGACAAATGAAAATGGGATTAGGGTTTTGTTTGATTTTTGGCAGTTTGACCATTTATGGTCAAGCAGTCTCATGTGAAAGCATCTCCAGTTCTCATGTACTTCATCTTCCAGGAGAATCTGCACAGTGTGAAGGGAGAAACTAGGTGAAAGTTAGGCCAGCCTAGGGTCTATTTTCTTGCTGTAGGGATTAGGATTAGAAACTGTTTTGCACTGGAAAGAAATCTAGAGTTTCTAGTGACCCTACCCCCCAACCAGCTTTTATAAAAGGAGACCTTGGGACTGCACTGCCTGGGAAGAAATTTCCTTCCTTCAAGCATACCCCTAAGAAACATAGTCAGAAGCACAGGCTGTGAGCATTGCTTCCTGCTGCACATACAGTTTATGTTTCCAGAATCCACCCTGCCTTCTGAACTGGCGGTTGATGTTTGTTTTGTTTTTTTTCAGTTTACACCTACATTTCCATTGCTGAATTGCAAACCAAAAAAATTATGCAAACCACATCTGAATATGCATGTGCTCTATAACCATTGATGCAAACAGAAATGAGAGTTGAGATGCGTTGAATCCATAGGATCTTCTGTCACGCAGTCTCATCATAAGCTTTCCTCAGGCACTGAAAGGAAACAGCAGGGAGCCTTTCAGTACCGCCAGCTGAGTCGCTGTATCAAAGTTTGGTGATGCTCTGACAAAGCTCCACAGGGAATGTGGGAAAAAAAATAATTTTCACGGCTGAAGCACAGCTCTGTGTTTATTTAAGCGTGCCTTTAACCAAAGCCCAGTAGCTGCTGGTTCACACTGCCGGCTGTGTAAAGGCAGGTGATCACCCTTATTTAGCAGTACCACTGGCCACGTGACAAGAAAATGGTGGAGGATCTGTATTCCTAGTAAACTGCTACAGAACAAGGGATGTTGAAGTGCAGCTGTAAAGCATCTTTCCTATTTTTGCAGTAGAAAGGCCTTTTCAAGTCTTTAGAAGGTAAGCGTTGCTTTGCTCGGAGAGGCAGATATGCAGAAGGTTTTCTGATTAACGGCTCTATTGTTGCAGTTACCTTAGACAGAAAAAGGGTAAATGTTAGTCAGCATGATGCAAAGCACCCAGGACCTCATTACTGAAAACAGGCAGCTGTATTTTAATTCTGCAGCTCTTTATGAGAGAAGCTTACATCAGTTCAAATGGGGTTTCTTTTGTCTGAGCACAGGCATGGTATTTATAATTAGGAAACAAAACTTCACTGCACTGTCACCTAAAATGTGTTGGATTAGTTTCAGTTTATTTGCCTAGCTCTAAGGATATGGTGGACGAAAAAGGAATCAAAGGGCATTGTCAGCAGATAGCTTGCTTTTTAAGACTGCTTAATTACTGGTATCTCGTCTGTCTGTGATAGCTCTCATTGTAGACTACTTGACAATATAGCTTTCTTTTTTTCTCTGTGTATTGAAGCATATGATTTTTGCATTTTTTTGCAATGTCCTCTTAAAATATTGCAGTGAACAGTATATGTAATCTTTGAAGGTTAACTGATGCAGCAATAATCTCAGTGGTAAGAGGACTGAAAAATTACTGCGAAAGTTGTTTTTTTTACAGGCAGTGTTTTTGTTTAAATTTAATTATAGGAGCTTGATTCAACTCCATTCAGTTACTTGCTTGCTTTTCTGTCTGTGATTAAATGATTCCTTCATTTAATTTAATGAAGGAATTAAAATATTCTTCAGTTTTAAATATGGTAAGCAAACAAATGATTTTCAGGATGCATTGAAATGTATAGAATGTCTAAATATTGGCTACTTAGAGTAATGCTGAAAGGAAATGTATGCAGGCTTGTTTGGTGCGTTTTAGCCAGAATTGTTCTAAGTTAGGGGTGGGAGGGGGACAGGCAGGCAGAGATGTCATTTCTGGACTTACTTTAATTAATACAACTGGGAAGCAGAGCCATTTTTTGAAAGGGAGGATGCACACAGCTCTAGAAGCACTGTGGGAGTCAGACCGGGGGAACAATACACACCAATCCTTACCCTGCCAAACATTTCTTCTTTCTAGGGCTGCTGTGTTCATTCCACTACTCTCAACCATCCTTTCCACTGCTATCTCATGTGGGGCAGGGGTGCACAAAAATCTAAAATAACCCTCTTTTTTTATATATCTTTGATGGGTCTATTTTTTTGTTTGGCATTACATAAATCTTGACAATATTACAGAAAATTCATGTAGTTAGCGACAAGTCTAGTTTTTGCATTAATTCACTACTTAAAAAACGTAGATCCTGCTACAAGCAGTCTGTTGTGGTTTTTTGGCACCTCATAGTATTCAGCAGTAACAGGAGAGCAGTGTTATTTAACAGCTTGTAATATATCTGTAGAAAAAGTGTAGGAAAAAACCAAGTAGTCTTTAAGCCTCAGTCTTTGTTCCAGGATGCATCTCAAACTTAGAAATAATGGATAGGTGAGAATATGATATTGATAGCACCTGTGAATATTGATTAAGGTTTTATTATTACTGTAGTGTCCTCAGGGCTGGAGACACTTCCTGTTAGATCAAATATCCAGAAAATTACAGTGCTGTTGCAGCAACAAATGATACCAAAGCAGAGGGTAGGATGGCAGTGGCATTCCAGTTACTTGACAGATTTCATACTTTATCTACTTGGTTTTCCTTTGGACATTGAAGGAAATTGTTTAGCTGTTATGGGATTTTATGAATTAACTCTTTTAGATATTGCTTATTAGTTCTTAGTATATCCTGTAATTTTTAGTCTCTATAGCTGTTGCACCTATGAAAAATAGCAGCAGATCAGACTTCCTTATTTCTAACAGATGAAAGCTGACTGTGTCCTACAAGAATAAGATCAATCTCCGTAGCAGAAAATGCTGGCAGCAAATTCTAAAAGAGTATCTGATAGGCAGTAGCCCAGCAGGAGACACCTTTGGATGAGTTTCTAAAGCAGTAGGGCATATAGCTGTGTATTTCCCAAGCTATAATGTGAGGAGTGCCATGTGGAGGAAGGAGCCCCCTTTTTTCACCTTCTTCCTGAATATTACTTCTTCAGTCTGGCATTTCCTGTCACTCTGAGTCTTTCGCAGTGTTTTTGCTGTCTCTGACATTATCCTCTATCTCACACTTCAGTTGATTTTTATCTTCCTACTGCTTCTGTGGTCCTTCCAACTAAGTAACAAAGCTCTGCTTCTGAAAATGCTTCTGGCTTTCTGCATCTCCCATCTCCCTTTGCATACGCCTTCTAGACCTGCCAGCTGCAGGGTCCGACAGTCCTTCCTGCTTTGAACACCTCCTGACAGTGCAAGCGAGCTGCTTGGTGCCAGTTTTACTGCTTCAGTAGAGCTTATGTGCCCTGATTAGGAGCCTTCTCTGGTTCATGGTTGGGGCTTTTCCTATATTTTCCCCAAGGTGCAAATCATCCAGTATTGATAAGAACTTCTCAGTTACCAGTTTACACCCATTAGGGTATTTCCATTTTAATCTGCTGCTTAAAATTACCACTCCACATTCTGCATTGTCGCTTAAATTCCCCTATTCTTTATTACATCTCTGGCAACTGCAGCTTTAAGAGACACCAGAGTTTAACATTAAAGCCTTTTTGGAGCCTTTTCTTTAGGTCAGCCATAGCCAAGATAGGGAAAATGTAGCTGTTACTCTTTGTACAGTTTGCCGTAGTAGGTAAGATATGAATCTAAATTATAATAACATTGAACATTTTAAGTTGTGAAATCCTAGTTACATTACCATGGAAAAGATGGAAGGGTGGAAATTTTGGCAGTACGGTAGCACAGAAGTCAGAAAAGAAATTCATAATACTTAAGGTATTGAAGGAATAAAAGTTGCTAGAGAAGGATAGAGAATAAGGTCATAGGACCAGAGAAAGGCTATATGAGGGGAGGAAAGATAGAAGTCATACAGTATAAAAAAATGTTGCCGTGTATCTTTCCCTGTCTATCAGCATGTTGTGCAAAGGCTGAACTTGAAATCAAAGGATGCAAGGAGTGCTAGAAAAATACTAATGCTTTAATGGACAGATCAATAAAACCCTGTACATCTTGATATTAAGTTCTTATGATTAGCAGCTCTAAACATCATCCCTTAGACATTGTATCATGTGATCAAGACAGATGTCACCTGTTTTAAGATGCTTTGTTAAAACGTTTGATTCCAGCTAGTATTGGATGGTAATAAGTATCATCATCATTATACATGCCAGCTTTCATACACACAGAGAAACAAACACATTAAGCAATGCAAGAAGTTGACAGTATTAGAGAAACATTGCTGAACCTGAGCCAGCAGTGTGCCCAGGTGGCCAAGAAGGCCAGTGGCATCCTGGCCTGGATCAGGAACAGTGTGGCCAGCAGGAACAGGGAGGTGATTCTGCCCCTGTACTGGGCGCTGGTGAGGCCACACCTGGAGTGCTGTGTCCAGTTCTGGGCCCCTCAGTTCAGGAAGGATATTGAGGTGCTGGAGCAGGTCCAGAGAAGAGCAACCAGGCTGGTGAAGGGACTGGAGCACAAATCCTATGAGGAGAGGCTGAGGGAGCTGGGGTTGTTTAGCCTGGAGAAGAGAAGGCTCAGGGGAGACCTCATCACTCCTACAACTCCCTGAGAGGAGGTTGTAGCCAGGTGGGGGTCGATCTCTTCTCCCAGGCAACCAGCAGTAGGACAAGAGGGCATGGTCTTAAACTGTGCCAGGGGAGGTTTAGGTTGAATATTAGGAAGAAATTTTTTAAAGAAAGAGTAATCAAGCATTGGAATGGGCTGCCCAGGGAAGTGGTGGATTCACCATCCCTGGAGGTTTTTAAGGTGAGACTGGATATGGCACTTAGTGCCATGGTCTAGTAACCACGGTGGTGTTGCATCAAGGGTTGGACTTGATCTTAGAGGTCTTTTCCGACCCGGTTGATTCTATGATTCTATGAAAAGCCAAGTAATAAAGAGGAAATAGCCATGGAAGTTCAGATGTGGCTCAGTTTCAGAACTAATGTTATAACTGTGTCGTTTGAGCATGTCTTCTTTTGGAAATAAATAGGTTTGATAGGGTGTAGATTGCAATAATAGTTGGAGGGGAGTTCCCCACACAAGTCCAGTGAGAATTTTCAAACTTCCTTGAGATTTTTTTGGCTTCTGTTCCTGCAAACTCTACCCCATTAACTACTCTTAAAGCATTAGCATACTTCCTGAAAACGCAGATGACTGCACTGGGTAGAAGGTGCATGCTGCTTTTTCAAGTGCTGTTCATGTGCCAGTTGCATCATTTGGAGCTGCAGGTATTCTGATAGATGGTCAGATGAACAGCACAGTATGGCAGGAAAATGGTCACTTTGAACCCCACATTCTGGAAAGAAAACTGGTTTTAAAGTGAGAAAAACTAAACCTGAGTTATCTAAAGGAATAATGAATTCCTCAATGAAAGTAAAAGGTCAGAATCAGGTCCCAAATATATGATTAGGCCTGGCATTTTAATAAATTTTAGAAATACAAATTTCAAAAAAAAAATATTTTCAGGTTACACATGAATCTTTTGAATCAGATTGATTTAACTTCTACTTTACCTTCTGGCATTACCATGTTACAGTACATTTGTAATGTTTGTTCAGCAATGGTTATTGCTTAGCAGATCATCTAGATATGTGCAATATTATTTGTAGAATACTAACAACGTTTATTAAGAGCAAAGGGATCAGATGAGTTGTAACATGCCTTCTAAATGCTAATACTGCTTTGAACATACACAGCACTTTGCCAGACCTTGTGATCTTTCAGTACTGATGGAGAACATCACACATGCTCACCAACTTTGTGTTATTAATCCTGGCAATTTTCCACTGCCTCAGTAACCTAACAGAGGCACCAAACCCTGCTCTTAAGGCAAGACTATATGGTGGTACATGAATGCAGTGCCAAAGCAAAGAAATAGAGGATAATTGACCTGTTATTTCTGTCTTAGCATTTTTTACTCTCTACCTGCTTTTGCACACAGAATGTTGAGTTAAGAGAATGTTATTGGAGTGGTAATATCAGTAATACTAGGAAGCAGCAGGTTCTGCACTTCATTGGAAAAGATATAGTTGGAGACAGTGCTATATTATGGATACAGCTGGATTTTATGGTTCCTGTCTGTGCTTATGCCATGAAGTTATTATGAGGTGTGGGGCAGGTCACAGGAGTCAGAAGCTGCTTGAATTGCATATGTCCATCTCCGCTGACCCTTAACTGACCCTTAACTGAATTGGGGGTTTTTTTGGATGCCCAACTGAAGCCATTGGAATCTGATGATACCAGGTTTTTCTGGTGGGACCTAGTCATGAGGATCAGTAATGTCATATAGAAGATGTTATAACTTGCTACATATTCAGAAAAAAACACAGAGGTTATTAGGCCTCATGTATCTGGAACTCATACCTAATGGACACGCTCAAAATTAATTTCTCTGATTCTCTTCTGTAATAATGAATAATTTATTTTCTTTAACTCATAAAGCTGTTACCCAAAGTACGGTAAATTATTTTTGGAAATATTATTTAGATGATCAGTAGCTCTGAAAAGCACCAGGAAGGGCTGATGGCCGTGTCTCTAGAGCGGTGTTTGGATGTTGCGTGGTTAATAACGCATGGGAATGCAGAAAGGACAGGATAAGTTAAGAAATAGTTGTATGTTGGGCTGCGCTGTCTTTCCTGTGGCATCCTATGGCCTACTGGTGACAAAACCTCTCGGAAGAGATTTTTGGAGACTGTGGGATCTCCTGCAGGCAGCATCAGCCTGGCTTGCATTTCTAAGACCCCATTTCAGCAAGACATCTAGGTTTGGGTCTTCAAATTTCCCTCATTCTGTGTCAAGATATGTTTTTATTTCATGTGGCTGGAAGTCACAAATAATTGAAGAAGCCTGGAGCCTTGGATTCCTTCCATAAGCGAGCCTCATCCATGGGCATATGCATAAGGTTGCTGAAACAGCCTAGTGAATTCCATTAAGCCTGTTTACTTAGATTGGTCCTTCCACAGCTCTTTGCCTCCCTCCATGGCTTTGCCTGCTTCTCCTGTGCTATGACACAGGGAGGAAGCGGGCAGGGAGTCAGGACAGACAGCGTGTGGCTGCCTAGCAGCAGTGAAAGCAGAGGCGTGTTCTTTCTGTTTTTTAACAGTCTTAAAACTGATGTAAGCAGCCAGGAGAGCCTAATTCTATGACTGGCTACCTGGGGTAAAAAGGAGGCTCACAATGTTGATTAAAAAAAAAGAACGAGGAAAAAGATAGGTAGATAAAACAGATACTAAACAATGAATTTGGTTAAAGAATAGGAAACGTTTTCATAAAGAATGGTTAAAAATGGCCCAAAGTGAGAATTTTAACATGTTTTCAAATCTTGTGGCTATAATACAGGATTTTTCTACAGAGACAATGTTACCTCTTACTGACATGCCTAACTTTTTCATCCAATTGTCATGCTGAAAATGGAGTAAAATGTCAGTACATGGAAAACATGGAGTAATAGTATAACCAGTGAAAGAAGACTTAAGTCTGAAAAGTGAGGTATGAAAAACAAGGAACTTAGATTTTTACTAATTTTTAGCAATGGTTTGTTCTGTGCCTGTTTTAAGTGACATCCTTTTCTGTAAAATGGTATTAGGAGCATGTTCATCTACTATGCAGCAAGCAGTATGACGAGGATTAGTTAACATTTGCACAGTCATTTGATTAATAAACCTTTTGGCTCATACAAATTATCACCACAGCTTTTTTTTTGTTGTTTGCACCCAGATGCAGGAATAAAAGTCTCATGCTATGCATAAATTCTAGTACTCAATCTATAGATTTTTACCAAACTAATTTATTATTAAAAGCTACAAAATAAATAGCAATAGAAACACAGTTAATTTAGTATATGAACATATGGTTGCTAAATGCAGGTCTTGGGAGGTTATAACATTAATCCATTTTGCAAGTCACCTGTATACGGTATAATTATTTTACACAGCTGTTAGTAAAAGTAATTACTTTTTTTATAGTCTCAGATATCCTGGAGTGGATTCCTTCCAATATGCTCATTTTCTTGGTAGGAAGATATAGTTGAAGCATAGTCTCTGACTGATATTGACTAAATCTTGCACAGTAGAAAGTGTATAAAGTGACACACTTTATTTTGTTGCATACTCTGCTACGGTTTAGGGATCATTAATTCTGATGAACCTAAAAAATTCACACCGCAGTCTCTTATCTCTTAGTAGGCATCTGCATAAAATTTTGGGTTTTGTCTAGAAGTTTTGCAGCAAAGGACTAGGAAGTAATTTTGGGTTTATTGCGAATCGGTTTCTTCATTTCTTAGTGCACAATCCATTAGTTTTTGGCGACTAATGTTTCTGGCCTCTTTCTCTGTTTTTTTTCTTCTGTGTATTTTCATCAAACTTTCTTTATATTAAAGCCCATATTTTTTCAGGTGTTATTTTTCAACATTATATAGTAACACTGTTTCCTAGAGCACCTCTTTTTGTCTGTAGACACAGTTGATATTGAAGTATGTGCAGCAGTTCTCTGACTCTGTAGAACATAGTGAAAGTAGAAAGACACTTGCTGTTATTTTAAAACATACTGTTGTAGTGATAGTCTATGAACCTCTCATATCTTTTTCTGAGCAGAAGTGGCACAGCAAGTACAAGCCACAAGCTTGGAGCACACATACATAATGTACAAAAGAAAGGGAAAGATGTTTTATTTGGATAGAAATGCAAAACAGCAAAACAGTTTCATTTCTAAAAATGAAATAAAGTGTTGTAGTGGTTTTGATTCTAGGCCTTCCTTGGTAAGTAACCAGGTTGTAACCAAGGAACCAAGGCCATGTTCCCAGTATTCCATACGATTTTTACGTATTCAAGGGTATAAATAAGAAGGGAGAGGAGGCTCTCGCTCTCTTCTCTTCTGGTAGTCTGAACGTGCAGGTTCTCTGCTGTCAGTGCTACTCGTGTGGAGGAGTGAGGCCTGGTGAGGCCTTGTAGGCCTTGGGAGGTGGAGGGTGCCAGCGGTTGTTTGGCACGATTCTGTTATCTCAAGGAGAGAAGTAA
>VXAY01002693.1:96931-115907 GCA_013399855.1 Oxyruncus cristatus
TTTCCCTTCTCCCTTTCCCTTGTGTTCATAGGAGGGAGAGGGAGGATTTCATCTGTGGGTTCAGGCATTTGGCAGGGAGCCAGGTCTGAACCACGACAAGTGTGAAATGTTTAATTGTGATAACAGAGTGGGTTTTGACACCTTTTATATGAGGTGAGGTGAATGAAGTGAATGTTGGAGTAGAGTCCTTGTTTCAGTGGGGATAGAGTTGATTTTTTCTCAGTAGCTGGTGCAGTGCTGTGTTTTGGATTCAGTATGAGAATAATGTGGATAACACACTGATGTTTTAATTGCTGCTGAGCAGTGCTTACCCTAAGTCAAAAATATTTTCAGTGTCTCATAACCTATCAGCAAGTAGGTGCACAGGAAGTCAGGAAGGAGCATAGCTAGAACAGGTGACCCAAGCTGGCCAAAGGGATATTTCACACCATAGAACATCATGCCCAGTATATTAACTGGGGATTTACCCAGAAAGGGGACCAATCATGGTTCGGAGACGGAGTTGTTGTTGTTACTATTATTATTATCTCAACCCACAAGTCTTACTATTGATTCTCTACCCCATCCCACTGGGGTGAGGGGAAGTGAGCGAGTATCTGTAAGGTACTTGGTTGCCAGCTCAGTTTAAACCGTGACAAGTAGCTACAGAGATGGGTGATAGTGAAACACCCCTTCTAAGTCAGATATCTGGTGAAATATTTTGGCTTTAAATTCGTATGAATTTCTGTAGCACAGAATTGTAAATAAAGAAGAATATAATAATTAAAAAAACACTTTTTGTGAACTCTTTCTTGTTGTAAATTGCAGTTTGTGGAGTGTTTGAATATTTGCTTTAAACTCCACTTCTGAGGCTTTTAGTAGCTCCTTAGTAGGAAGGAGTTCTCATTTTGTCTGAAAGAGGTTAGACGTCTTCCAGGTGGAGCAATCAAAATGCCATGAGACCCATCAGTAGGTTGCTTCTGGCAGCAGAAAGGCCGTACATGGGTTTGCACAAGATACTGCATACTCTGGACTTTGGCCTAGCAACACACTTAACACTCCTGAATCCTAAGGGCACTTACAGATGGAGCTGCCCTGAGAGTCATTGGACAGCCATTGCTGGATAAATGCTTTTTAATACCTTCCAAGGAAAATATTGTACTATCATGTCCAATCCCTCAAGTTCTCATTTCTGTTTTCCTGGGCTCTGTACTTGTGTAAGGGTGGTGTCACAGGGTGGAGACAGGAGGTGTTCAAAGGAGAAAGACTTTGTGCTGCCTGTGTGCTGAAAAAGTAACTGGAGGAGGAGTTTAAGTTCTCTTTCTTTTTTTCATACCAAAAATTTCATAATTAATGCATTCTTCCTCAAAACAGCTCAGTTTTTCACTGCAAATCAGTGAAAAAGTGGGCTATAAGCAGGACTTTTATTTCCCTCCAAGACCAGAGTATACCTGCATAACGTGTGGAATTTGAGAATATGAAGAAAGTCTTTATGTCTAGTCTCTGAATAACTTTTTAATTGTACTTCATCTCCCTTCCTCCCATTTCATATCCAAACCAAGCAAGTATTAATATGAGCAGAGGAGATTTCATCCAGGTCATTCCTTTTACCCATCATGCTTTGAAACTTCATAAAAACCCTTTGACAACTTGTAAATACTTAAAGTATTTTTGTATACAGAGGGAACAGCATGGAGGAAGGGTGATTTACTTATCTAGGAAAAGTGTTTGGCAGCTGTGGGCTTCACTTCAAATTAAATTTCTGCAATGGTGAATACAGAAGCCTGGGAAAACGTATACAATTTAAAGTCCAGCTGGTGAGTAAGTTTTGCTGGGTTGGAGTGGAGGAATTTGCTTTATAAAAGTGACAGTCACCACTGGAATAATGTTGTTCTCTTTTGCAGGTTGTAGGTGTTTATTTGGAGCACTGCATTGTAGACATTTCTTGGTTTAGACTAAAGAAATTAACTTCTTGATATGTAATTGTGGTAGACCAGCTTGGGAAACTGATTATATATATCACAGATGACACAAGGGTGAGGCAGTACAGCCCATAGGGATTATGACATATTGCTGTGAATATTCAGAGCTTCTCTTTCCAAAATAGCAGAATGCTACTGTACCTAGAAAAGTCAGGGAGGATAACTTTTATTCTGAGAAACACTGATTTGAGAGGGCACTCAGAATTATTTAAAGCTTATTAATTTATTGAGCTGTAAAAATGTCTTACAAAAAGAGCAAGGAAAGTATTTCAGCCTCCAGCCTCTCCTCCTTTCATATGAATTTAGTGTCTGCCTCTGATGCAGCTTTGAGAAACGGGGGCTTTAGCTGCTTCTGAACAAGAATGTCGACCTGAATATCAGAGCAAATAATCAGTAACTTGATTCCCAGTGTAGCCGATCCTTAAATGACCTGTCTGTGTACGACATAAAAGAAGCCATTTATGACACAAAACCCCTTAACTGACTTTGTCCTCTGTTCCAAGTAAAAGAGCCTTTTTAAAATCAATCTACTAAATCGTATCTGATTAGAATGGACCTTTCTAAAGTAACATAATTTATTTCCTCAATATGGAGTATTTATTAAAATGGGATTAAAAATAAAAATATTTTTCTTTCTTTAATGTTTTTGGCCAAATCATCCATGGTATAGTTGCACTGTATGGAAGGCAAGGAATTTTATAAGCCAGGATTTTGGAAGTATGTGACGTAGTCTGTGGGAAAGGAAAAGGAGATAGTTGTCTATTTTAAAGTTTCTGGAATCTATCCTCCATTACTAGAGTTCTTGCTGAGATCTGCTGAGAGCTTCTGCACAGCCGGAAATTACTCAGAAAGATGCTGAGCTGCTCAGCATAACATGCTCTCAAAATCCAATTTTGAGAAAAATCCAATTTCTGAGAAAATGAGGAGCTGTGTCTGTAGAAAACAACCTTCATGCATATCCTTCTCATTCTCTTACTGATGGCAATTCTGGAGCCATGTCAAGGCACAGTGTCACAGAAGTCATACTCACTGACTGGCTTTCTAAACCCATGAGATTTGAAATATGCCTGTATTGCCAATTAGTTTATGACTGAACAAATATTAACTTGATGTTTGAAAAATAAGAAGTTTCACCAAACATAAGGCATGTATGTCTGGCAAGAACTATTTAATCTGTTTGGGTAAAGCACAAGGGATCTGGAAAAATAAGACTAGCTTCTGAGTCAGACTATTCTCCAAAAAGCCTTTTGACTGTATTTGACACTAATTAAGAACCTGACACAATTTAGAAAAACAAAAACAAGCAAAAAAAGACACCCACAACCCCCACAAAAAAAAAAAAAAACAAAAAAACCCACAAAACGCCACCCCCCAAAAAAAAACCCCCACAACAAACAAACAAACAAAAAACCCACCAAAAAATCCCCAAACAGAATAAAAACCCACGGGAATTTAATCTCTGCTAAAAATCTTCTGAAAGTGATAGCATCTTTTATGTGATTGAAGATACAGTGAAGAACCTTGTGTCAACAATGCTTTTGGTACTGGACTTAAACTGATTTTTAAATGCCTGCTTTGACCCAGAGCTTTCAGGACCACAGACCAAATTAAATATCCCAATATGAACAATATGGATTACTGACAGTAATAACACTCTGCCAACAAAATAGAGATTCTCAGACAAATTCTGATGCTGTTTAACAGTAATCCCTAAGTGAGGGGTATTTTTCAGTATACTGGCTGTAGCTGTATTTCAGCAGAAATTGAAACACAGATGTCTTTCAATTCCTAGAAATGTAGTCTTCTTCTAAACACAACTATGATATAAAATTCTGCTATAACTCAACTGTAGCAGTCCCAGTGAAAGCAGAAAAACATTTTGAATTTTTGTTGTGAAAGTGTAAGAGACTCTGCAGAAAGCAGCAAATAGAGATGCCACAGGGAGAAAAACAGTCTTGATGCATTCCTAGAAATGTCATGACTTAGAAAAATTCTCTCCCAGGCATTGCAAAAATTTTAGACAACTCTAAATTTATGCATTAATGACTTGTGTGAAATTGCTTTTTTCATATTATGGTTATCACTGTTTCTGTAGGGATAGAGTATATAAAATTCAGTCATGCTCTTATCATACAGAGCTGATCTTCATTCTGCTCAAACATTTTTGTTTTATGCAGAGAATAGTGTCTCTTTTTAATACAGAAAGCCTGAAAATTCACTATTCTCCTATATCTTAGTCTTCACACAACTTTGAGTGTTTCCTTTCAAACAATGTTCTGCAGTAATTTCCAAAGCTTGTTCAGTAAGGAATTGCCATTTGGTCTGGTAAGGCTGTAAGAAATACTATAAATTAATGGATACTTTGATCAGGTTTTTTCATTGTTCTTTTGTGTATCCAAAGAGAAAGATTATTCAAGCCTTATTTGACGGTAATTAAACATATTCCAGAATTGGCATGTTTTGTAAAAATTATTAAGCTGTTCATCTCTGTATTTGTGAAAGATACAGAGTATGTAGGGATAAAATCAAAATTAGTAGAACAAGTTTTTATTGAGAGACAAGGCTTGGTTATGAGTTGAGCATCACAACTGTGTTTAACCATGGCGTTACATTTTCTGTATTCTTTATGGCCTCACAGAAATGCCGGAGTTCACTAGTTTCTCTGTCTGTATTGGGAATTTGATGGAATGGGACTTGAGGTAAAGATCTTTTTCAACTTTTAGCACAGTGAAGCCTTTGACAGGCCTACATATACACGTTGATGTTTAATTTGTATGAAATTAACAAGAAATCACAGAAACTGTACTCATACTCTGATACAGTGATTGACCAGAAGAGTCTTGTCTGCACACATATACTGGTTTTGATTCTAGGCCTTCCTTGGTAACCAGGTTGTAACCAAGGAACCAAGGCCATGTTCCCAGTATTCCATATGATTTTTACGTAATCAAGGGTATAAACAAGAAGGGAGAGGAGGCTCTTGTTTTTCTTCTCTTCTGGTGAGGTTCGAGAGCAGTGGGTCTCTGCATTGGTCTTGCTTATCGAGAAGCTGCGGCCTGCAGCGACTGCTCATCTGCCACACGGGAGATTGGAGAGTGCCGGCTATGTCTGGCGGTCCTGTTTTTCTAAGGGACGTGGTGAGATTACGTTTTGCTAGTTCTTTATTTTGCTAGTTCTTAGTTTTGATTGTGTATAATGTTTTCCCCTTTTCCCCTTTTCCCTTTTCCTTTTCCCTTTCCCTCCAGGGGAGGGAGGTGTATTCGGGATCTCTAATATTGCACATAGTATTCTAGCTGTATATAACTGTAATAAATGTAAAAATATATACTTTTATATAATTCGGCTGGTTTTGGGTTCTTCAGTTTCTATAATTTTTTTTTTTTCCTTTGCTCTGGGGGAAGAAGGGAGGGGGAGGTTTTCCCTGTGGGTTCGGAGAATTGGCGGGAAGCCAACACAGCACAGTAAGATAATGAAGATAGTCCTTCTCATTGGGAAAGTGAGGGTAGGAAGAAACTACAGGAGCAACAAGCCAAACCTATTCAGATCAGTTCCGCTGAATCATTTAGAGCATAGCTAGCTGATGCTGTGGCAGAGAAAAATGCCTTTGAACTCATCACAGTTCTGTTAGTGAAAGTGTAAAAATGGTCTATTCTTCATAATTTTTGAGGGGAAAAAATAGACACTTTGGAATATAATTTATACCATAATAGTTATTTTGGTAAAGTGAATGAAGCTCTCTTGAAGTTATACATTTTCAGTGCAAATGGTTTGGAAGGTGTCAGGAGTGTCCCAAAATGTAAAATGTTGTTTTCTATTTGCATCTGAACCATCCTTCCAGCAAGTATTTTGTAAAATACTTGAATAGCGAATAGACATAAAAAAGTCCAATTTCTTTAAGCATTGAACCACCTTTGTTGCTATTTCCACCGTGTAATGCCTTTTCCTTGTCTTATGTATGTATGAAAGTTAGATGTAATTTCTTAGTGTCATCCTGAAAATGGAATCTAGGTAGGATATTTTTCAACATTTTAGTCTTTGAAAATCTGTGATGTAGTTTTGGTTCTCATATTTGTACTTTCTGAACTCTTTCAGTGCAGTACATCAACTGCTTCAGTATTACTAATTTGGGTCAGAATTGTTCTAAAATACAGTTGATACCCAAGGAATGACAAAACCCACTCGTCTCATTTTTACTGTACAGTAACTGTATATACAGTCACGAATATACTGTTTTACAAAGAGTAGCTGAAGCTCCCTGCAATCATGTATCTAGTTTGCTGGATGACGAAAGACCAACCTCATTTGCATAAAAGGAGAAACACTGCTGTTTGTGAACCTGTTATTATTCAGTGCTGTGTCCTGATACAAGTAAAAGTGGGTATCTGTGCCCTGTAGTCTCCAAAGGCTCTACAGGAGTGCCCATAAATTAGGGGTAAGAATGACACAGTACAATTACAACAACTGTGTTTGTTTCTCACATCAGTTTTGTGATCAGACTTCTGAACTGGCTATACCGAAGGAAATTTCAGTTCCCTGTAATATCACATGAACTGTACTGATACCAAGGTCAACCCATGCATCTTTTTAAGATTTTATTTTGTATTTTACCTCTCAGGTTGGTACCAGAGGATGTGGGAATGGACATCCCCTTAGCTGAGGGTGTACTAAGCCCCTGTTCTACAGAGATGAGACCTGGTGAGAGAAGCTCTTACTCATTTTCTTAATTGTATCTTATTCCCATGGCATTTAATTATGCAGTGAGAAAGATATTTCTGTGCTGGTAAAGAGTAAGTTCAGTGTCAAAAAGAAAAAAGTGTTAAGTTTGTTTTATTTAGTCAGTTTTCTTCTTCACTTGAGAAATAACTGTAGTGTGACACTTTCTGTTGTGCATTGTTAGCACTTGTTTAGTCCTCGTTAAGGTTTAATAATCTGTATTATTTATAACTGACTACTGTCTAAGTGAACTAAGTTAGACAGAACAGCTTGAGATGGGCCACACAACGTACAGGCAAGGGGCAAGGGCATACCTAGCTTTTGTCTTGTTGAAGACTATTTTTATTTAAGACTGATTAAGAGACTTCACGGGTTTTTTTATTTCTATTATTTTATTAAGATATTGCACAGTTAAATCTAAAGATATAACTGCTTGCTAATCAGCACCATTTAAGTAGCACCAAGTGCATAAGAAAAATAAATATTTACAGGTGATTTGACTCATGTGAATTTTCCCAGGACACAGCAATGTCTTGGTTCATTACTCAAATTGCTTGTATACTGCTCTTTAAATTCTTAAACAGTTTGATCGGATCATGTTCAGTACCTAATTTTTTTCTGATGATTGCAAAAAGTAGCATCTGGATTTTGCATAACTTAGCAACTCTGAGCTACACCTGCTGTTCCTGTAAATGCTTGTTTTATTTCATTAAATAGTAATGTTGATATTTGTGTTTTGTGTTAGGTGGTCTTAAATGTCATGATGTTACTAAAATTGATTTGTCCCAGTGTGTTTGAAGTGATTTTTAAGTGTATGGGAGATGAATTGTGTGTGGAGTAGATAAAGTTCCTTTTTTCCTCTTCCTTTTTTTTTTTTTTTTTTAAGAACCTCCCAATTCTCTTGATCTTAATGGTTCCCAACCCAGACGGATAAAGCTTACTGCTCCAAATATCAACCTCTCTTTGGACCAGAGTGAAGGGTCTGTACTTTCTGATGACAATTTGGATACACCAGATGAAATTGACATCAATGTAGATGACCTTGACACTCCTGATGAAGCAGACTCTTTTGAATACACTGGACAAGGTAATATTTTAGATTGTAAATGTAGAGTTCTCCTTTTTTTTTTTTTTTTTTTTTTTTTCCCTTCTCGGTTTCATTCTCCTCTGTCTCTCTATTCCNTCTTTTTGCTGCTTATATGATCAGTCTCATGTCAGGTTTTCAGTATGGTTAAAGCATTTGAGAGTTAATGCTAGGCATTCAGGTTATTTTTACTGTCTGCTATTTTTTGGCCTTTCTTTCACATGTGTAAAATAGTATACTTCTACTTTTTTACAGTGCAGAAAAAAATAGTACAGCTGATCTAATAAAGTAAGAGTAACTATCTAGAGAGAATCAAATTCAAAGTCCTGTCTTTGTCTGGTACTATAGGACTTGTCTGAAATCCAGAAGAAGAAAGTAATTGATCTTTGTTGTAGAGAATGCTGTAGCTAACTGCAGTTTAGTGCAGCTCTAGCTTACAGTTACATCAGCAGTACTTGGGAATATAACTTTGTACAAAATGTGTTGGCTGACATAAGCTGCACCAAAGATCTTGCAGTGTGTAAGTGAGGTAGACACAATGTGCTGAGAGGCCTTTTGTTAGGAAGAAATGTCAGCTTTTTATTCCCATATATGATTGGAAAGCTGAGATGTGGAAGGTTGCGTGCGTAGTGTGATAAAGCTAGCTCAGGTGATGGAGCAACAGAATTCCTCATTCCAGTAATTTAAATATCGTTTCTCAGCAGAACTAGCCATACAGTATAGATACACCCTGAAGTGTGCAATGAGACACTTCACTCTTCCTTCACATATTAATGATCTTCTCTCATAGAAATATGGTGTAAAAGTGTTTTACACTGTTTAACTCACTTTACTTACTCTCATGATATACAAAATAGGGTGTTAACTCTCATTCCTTGCTGGTACCCTATAAAACATACAAGAACTGTAATCACTGATGTGATCATACAGATCATAGGCTATTGAGGGAAAAAGGAGTGTGATCATTTTACAATGTACAGCAGAAAGAAACTTTTAAAAACTGGATCAGTTCAAACTGAATTTTCCCATGCATTTATGTTCTCTAATGCTCTAATGCTCAAGTGAGGTCACTTGAGCGTATAAGAACCGTTGCATCATTTTAAGTGATATTGCCAAAGAGGCATTACTGTGTACTCAATCATGCATGAGCATCTCTAATGTCACTTCTCATTAAAAGGCCGATATCCTTATGGGTAGATGCAGAGCATGGAGATGAGTTGCTTGATGGTTAGAAGATTTTATAGCATAGGTTAAAACTAATACACACAAACACATGAGCTCACATGCTTAGACTGTTGTAACCACCATGCGAGAGAAAAAAAATCTCTGCCTGCAGTAGAACAGATTTTGCCTTTAAGCCCTCAAATAATTAAATTTAGCTCTAGTGATTTTGGTGGCAGTTGTATTTATGGCAGGCATGTCTTCCCAGTGGGTTTTTTTTGCTGCTTTGTGATGGTTCATTCAGTTCTTAAAGTTGCACCAGTTTCCCCGAACTCCTGTGTGAAGAGCTCGAGGTCCCTGGGTTTTTGGTGACATTTTTGCAGTTGTGTAGTTTGGTTTTAGACATACTTAGTAATAATGTCTTCCACTTAGATGAGCCATGAACAGAGAGTAGAAAAGGGAAAAAAGTCAACACTTTATCAAGAGAAGCCAGCAATAAAAGAAGTTGGCTGTATATAATGTGAATCTGATAGCTAAGATTATACGCCTAAGAAAAGTGCAGTATGGTTTAATTGCATGGTAAATAGCCTTTGTTATCTTTGTACTTTGCCATTAACATCAGAGTATGCACTCTGATGTTACCAGCACTCACAGTCTCCCACAGTTTAATGTTTCTAACTGATGCCAAGCCCAGGAAAGTAAATACCGAGAAGATGTAGCTGCTGAGACCATAAAGAGCAGTGATTTTTAACTTGTCATGATGAGACTGTTGAAGGTCCCTTTAAGCTATAAAAGGCAATAGAGAAAAGCAACACTATTGTCATGGTTCAGGGGTCCACCTCATCAATGAAAAACTGATGGGTCTATATTACAAGTAATACTGCAACCATTTGTCTAAAAGAATGGTGAAGAAGAATCATCATAACTTCGATATGGAAGAAAATAAGATGAGAGCAGAAGTACTGAAATACTTGTCTCAAACTAGCACCTGACTTGTTTAGAGATTGGTTGATCATCAGTTTCATAGTGTGGGGGTTTTTTTGTCACTAATACCATATATTTAAACATTCTTTCTCAGAATCCATGCTAGGTTCTGAAATAATTTTTTTTTATTATTGCTTTAGGTGGCATAAAAATTGTGTTTCTGAAAACCATATATGAATATCAGTGAAGGGCTGCCCCCAAATCAGCATTATTTGTAAACTAAAAGTGTTTATTATTTTGTCTGCAAATGTTTATGTCCTTTCTGAATTTCACACTGGTGCATCTTTCTCTTCAAAATCAACACTCCAGGCAGTAGAATAGAGCTACTTCATCAGGAGGAGACAGCCTTGTATAATTTCTATCTGTACATGTGTCTGATTTCAGCATCACAAGTTTTATCAGGATCTTAGTCATTCTTCATCATCTGCAATTTCACCGACTAAAAAAAAAAAAATAATTATCACACCCCAAACACAATTTCAGCACTAATCTGCAAGTTACCTAGCCCAGCCTCTTTTCACTAAAACAGTTCTGCTAGCTACAGTTCTCTGCCTCAGTCATGCTCTTCTAAAGGGGGATCCTCTGTCAGTATAATTCCCTAATGATGCTTCATATTAGGGACAGAAAATACAAGACAGGCAGCAGTAGAAATTCAGACTTGGTTGTCATACTGTCACAAAACAATGTGCTCGACCTAATAAATGTATTTTTAAAAGCTTTTTTTTGTGTACCTAGAGGAACTTGGTATTTCTAACAAATTTTGTGAAATTACTGATAGGTTTTAATGGAGAAATCAGTTTTACAATTTAGGAGTTAGTACACATGTGTGTATGTGCCTAAAGGTTCTATGTAGATATATGTGGTATAAACACAGTATACTATCATATGCCTGATTTCCTAAAGAAAATTGATTTAATTTTTATGATAAACTAGTGTGTTTTAAGGATCATATAGTTCAATTTGTACGAGTAGTTCAAGAAGGTGTGTTAACCAGAGGCATCTGTAGAAAACCCAATACATAGAAAGGTTTGAGGACATCTAGGAAACATTGTGTTCTTTAGTTTTTGCCAATTAAAATTGCTTCTTTTAGTTTATTCTTAATTCTGATGGATCTCTTTGGTATTTTCAAATAGGATGTTTGCAGCTTTTAAAGTACACACATGTATGTCATTATGTATCTCACTGTATCTTTGTTTACCGCTACCTCGCTTATTGATTTGCAAACAAAATTCTGCTCTTATGACTGCACAGCCAGAATAATGCTTTAAAAAGAAAAATTTACTTCAAATATGTTTAATGCATAAAATGTACAGAATCTTTACTATGAAGGTAAATTAACAATACGTACACAGAATAGTACAAAATAGTACAAAAGAGGAAATTTTTTTCCCCCCATGGAAAACATGGGGTGTATTGTGACAATAACTAAAGAGGGATAATAAGTATTTCCAGCTGTGGGCATAATCACTTTTCTTGTCACTTTCCTTGTAAACAGCCCTTAAATTTGAAAACCTGGAATGCAGTTAAGAACCATCTCGTCCATGCGCAATGGAAATGTAGATTTTATTAATTATGTCACAGTGTTTATGAAACTAAGAGTATCCAGCAGAGAGGCTGTGTTTGAGACTTCCTAATCACTTAGCCATGCAGTTTATTTACTGTGGTCGTTGTGCCTGTGGACGACATGTGCCTGTTCTCTCAAGGGTGCTCGTAGAACAGGTCAGACTGCATGGCTGCTCTGTACTTCACATCTGTGAGAGAGCTGGTTTTTAACCTCAGCCACAGTCCTTGGGGGAGGCAACTACTGTGCTTACATGAGAAGTCAGCATGACTGAAGCAGAGAAAGATGGTTGTTCTTCATATTTTCTGGTAGTGAATGTGAAGAGATTGGAGACAAACTGGTAGAAAGTTGAGAAGCTATAGCTCTCTGGTAATTCCTCTCTAGACAGGAAGTATTCCTGTGTTCACTTTTAGTTCTTCCTTTTTTATTTTTTTTTTTTTTAGCATAGTTCTTATACCTGCAACACAAACATTTTAAAGGGCCTATGGTGCAGGAACTAGTGAGCAGCTACTCAGTTTCGCAACTGGATGCAAAAGCAAAAATCCCCTGGCAGTATTCCTCACAGTGATAGTTGCTGTTGTTCTTCTGTTCCTAATAATGAAAAGTCTTAAAAAATGGAAGCTTCTCATTGACTGACTGTCAGAGGATCCCATTCTGTTTTTACTTATAGCAGTACTGTAAGAATCCAATTAATTTCAGTTGTTCATTTCCAGTGTATGTAACAGCAACAGTGTTTAGAGCTTTAACAGGAGGAGGTAATATATACAATTTTGTTTTTTAGAGGAGCAGACTGCTACTAAGGATGCTTCCCAGGAGGAATCTGAATCAATTCCAGAGTACACTGCTGAAGAGGAGCGAGAGGACAACAGGTTATGGAGAACAGTCGTTATTGGAGAACAAGAACAGAGAATTGATATGAAAGTCATTGAACCATACAAAAAGGTCATTTCACATGGAGGTAGGAAAAGCCTATAAGCATTTTTTAAATTGATGTAAAAAAATCATGCTTTATTGATTATGATTTCTGATTTTGTTCTGTTATCATACTGGCAGGTGGAGAGAGAATTTTATTTTTCAGCCTTGGCTGAAAATCAACTTGGCTTTCAGTTCAACGTGGCAATGACTAATAAGTATTTTAAATTCAAAGCTATTTCAGGAGCTGCAAACTGACATACATGTGTCAGGAACAATCTGGTCATTGTAGGCTAAAACTGTCTTAAACAAGTTAAAAATCTTTTGACCTACAGCAAAATAAAATTTTGAAAACTTTATTCTGTGGGTTTTGACAAAGTCTTTTGCGTGAGGAAGTAGAGTGGCAGAAGAAAAGATACAGTTTTCTCTGGGGCTTTCATTCATCTGGCTAAGCTCCTTATGCTGTTTTTCTGCCATTTATATTTGTTGGCAGCATTTCACCAGGAACTGGTTTATGGGTTTTTTCGCATCATTTGTTCATGAAAATCAAATAACATATTGAAAACCCATCTAAAGTAGGAGAATGACCTCATATGCTTGTTATATTGTCTAATTTGCTCATCTGCTCCCCAACCTCCTCAGAGAATCACAGAATCACAGAATATGCTGAGTTGGAGAATTTGTCGTTCTGGTGATACTAGTACAGTTTTGTATAAATTAATGCAAATGGCTAAATATTACTCTAGATATTATAGAAGAAAGAAAAATAAAGCTTTCTAAGTACCTTTTCCTATTTGTCTCAGGTTTAGATTATCTTTGGACTCTATCTTTCAGGGGCACTCTTTACTCTCTGTTAAGTAAAGTGTTGTGTAACGATCAGTTGTTCTACTCCTGCAAAACCTGAGGTAGGCAACTCAGCCTCTCAGAGGTGAGATTTCTGAGTTTATATGAGGATGCTTTTGTCACAGTGTTGTGGATCTGTGTCTTCATTTAAAGGTCAGCCATTTTTTCCAGTGTATTTTCAGTGTTGAATCTCTCTCTGGTAAAAGCGACATAAATACATTATGGTTAGTTATATTACCTGAGGATGTGGTCCTCAAATTTGCACATTTACATTAAAAGCAGATAAAAGCTAGCCTACAGATATTAATGGTGGCCATTGTGCAGAAGGTTCAATCAGAATTAATAAAGATGTTCAAAACTCCAAGCATTTTTGCACTACCGCACCACCATCAAAGATTTATGATAACACCTCAGACACAGTTTAGCAAACAGACACAGATGGCATAATTTAGGAAACAAACACAAAATACTTTGGGGCCTTGCTAATCTTGTTTATATAATTTTTTTATGCTGTGAACTAGTCAATATACATTTGTGGTGAAAACTGTTTCCTACCAGGTGCTGATGTAAATGTTTATGTCAGCATTTGTGAAGAATAAATACCAGTCCATTTTAGCGAGTGAGTAAGTAGCTTTGGCAGACATCTCTGATGGCAATTGTGAAGTACATAATAATGCACAGTTATCAATGGGAGTCTAGGTAGTTCAGCTCAACTCTCAATATGAAATAACATGAATTCAAATTTTACATGTCCAACATCTTGTTTTGTTAGATCACTCAAATCTAAGATAAGAGCATTAAGTTTCCTCTACTTTTGAAAGGGTGCTGGTCAGTAGCATTAGCCATTAGATAAAGAGTGTGAGATATAACAATGAGTTTCAGCCTGCCAGTGCGTAAACTGGAAATATCTAGCCAAATCAAAGTAGGTTAAGGACTGGATTAAATTTCTTTTAAGTTTCTGAAGTGGCAGATTGAAGATGTGGAAACCAAAATCATTTTGTTGCACGGATCATGGGAAGACTTTGCACAGCTATAACAGTTTCTACCTTATGGTAACTAGGCCTATTCTGTATGAAGTTTGCTTTAGCAATACTTTAGTGAAGTGTTTACAGGGCCAGGAATCTTTTCTTTAACCTCAAAATTAGTAATAGATTCTGACTAAAATTAGTTATTTGGAAGTCAAGCAATCTTGATGATATGATGATCTGCTGAACATTCCTCCCTGACAAATGACAGATAACAGAAAATGCAGAATTTATGTGGTAGCCACAAAATAGGAAATGGGAGAGTAGACTTGGCAGTATAGGCATGAGATTGTCTTCAACATATGTTGATGGAGAAATTTCTTAGAGATATTTCTCTTTGCATAGACTGAGAATTTGGGCAAATGGCATTTACTTCTAGTTGTGAATTAAAATGCACTTCTCTCTTGGGTGAACATTCCTTTTCTTCAAGCATGTGTGAGAAAAAGTGGCTTAGACTTATCTGTGGGTTTTTCTTCTGTGTGTTGTTAGTTAGCATCTGCACATAATCATTTTGCTTTCCATGAACTTCAGACTGTTCTGTGTATTTTAGTGGACACACCTGCCACAATGCGCTCTTGCTACCAAAGTCCTGTGCCAGCTGGACAGATTGCTTTATGTCAGCACAACAGAAAATCTTCTAAAGTTTTCATTTAAATTTATGGAAGGAAAGAAATGTCCTCCCTATTTGAAACCTGAGGAGGAAAGAAATACTGCTTTGTTCCTGTTGTTTAACCCCAGCTGGCAAACCAAGGCCTGCACAGTGCCAGTCAGTCAGTCCGTCCGTCCCTCCCTCCCTTACTCACTCCCTCCCCCCTGTGGTGAATCAGAAGGGTAAGAGTGAATAAGCTTATGGGTTGAGATAAGGACAGTTTAATAGGTAAAACAAAAGCTGTGCACTGCAGCAAAGCAAAACAAGGAATTCATTTACTGCTTCCCATGGGCAGGCAGGTGTTCAGCCATTGCCAGGAAAGCAGAGCTCCATCGTGAGTAGCAGTGACTTGGGAAGATAAACACCATCACTCCCAACTTCCCCCCTTCCTTCTTCTCCCCACAGCTATGTGTGCTGAGCATCATGCCATATGGTACAGAATATCCCTTGGGTCAGCTGGTGTCAGCTGTCCTGGCAGTGTCCCCTCCCAACTTCTTGTGCACCCCGAGACTACTCACTGAGGGGAAGAGTAGTACAAAAAGTGAAAAAGGCCTTGGCTCTGTGTGAGCACTGCTCAGCAATAACAAAAGCATTTCTATATTATCAACACTGTTTTCAGTGCAAATCCAAAACATAGCCCTGTATTAGTCATTGTGAAGAAAATTAACTGTATCCCAGCCAAACCCAGCACAATTCCATAACGATCTAACTGAAACAATAATTTGTGCCAAAAACAGGACTGGAGTTCCATGAGCATTTTAGTTAGACTTGGATCCTGTCCTCTGGTATTGAAAAAGCACTGTAAAAGTCTTAAAATCTCCTTTTGGAAGGGTTGTTTATGTCGCGGTAGTATCCTTTAATTTTTGTCAGGAATGTGTTTCTGTCCCTGAGGGAAATGAAAGTTTCCTTCCTTCACAAACACGATCATCTTCCCCTCATGGTTAGTTTCTTCTAGTCTCTTTTGGAAGGCTTTTGAGTTGTTCTCTGAGTATATCCAGCTTCTGCCTCTCTGCATCATTAGTGCTATCTGTTTACAACTGCTTCTACAGCATCTTTATAAATTGCCTCCTGATTGCATGTATCCTTTAAGCAAAACTTAAAACTGAAATGTAGGAGTATTTTTTATTTCTCATTAATAATACAGGATTGTGGAGAAGACTAACCATCATTAATCCATCACAAGAAGAAAATATTTTATTTTGGGTAACAAGCAACATCCTGGACCCCAGAATGGTAGTGATACAGCTTTGAGGGCTTACAGCTATCATTAGGCAAGGGTACAGCCCAGAGAATGCCAGTATTGGATGACTGGAGTGTCCAAGGTGAAAAAGTAATTTATACAAAACTTGCAAGAAAGGATTTAACTGGTCCCCAGGAGCTCTTAAGATATAGTGGTATGCAGTCAAAATTGTAATATCCTAAAGCCATTGAAGCTGCACAAACCAACTGATATTGGATTGGAAGACTTTGCGAAACATCGTTCAAACAATGAAAGACAGCAAATGTAGGAGATTTTCTTTAGCCCTTTAGTCCTCAATCTGAGGTGAGCATTCAGCACATAATTGCCACAGAGATGCAACGACCCTTAAGTAGAATCCTTAGAAGGTGTTTTTGCTGGCCTCTATAAGAAGTTTACTAATAGTTGTGCTAAATGTGTTTTTTGAGAATTCAACTGACTCTCCTGCCTCCTTGTCACTTGATGATAGTTCATACATTTTCAGTCTGCTTCAGCAGTACGTGTAGTAGCTTTATTACAGGACTTTGAGATTTCTTTTTAAATTTATCCTGTTAAAAGCCTTTGACAAAGATAAAAATGCCTTTTCGTTTTCTTCCACAGGATATTATGGTGATGGTCTGAATGCTATCATTGTGTTTGCGGCATGCTTCTTGCCAGACAGCAGTCGAACTGATTACAACTATGTCATGGAAAACCTTTTCCTGTGAGTGATATGTGAGCAATGTGACAGTCTTTTGAGTTAGTACTCATAATTATACAGTGAGAGGTAACCTGTCTTTACTTAAGAGGTAATTTTGGTTATTAGAAGGGGAATGATCTGAATGACAAGAAAAACAGTAGTTTTAGATAAACTTCTTAGTGGAATATTATTTTGGTGTTTTTTACCTATTCACCCTTCAAAATTAAGATGTATTTGTCAGTACCAAATCTGACTGTAGTATCTCCCGAAATGTCAAGGAATGCAATATTTTCAACTTCTTGGGACTACAGCCTGCACTGTTTCACTAGTGACTTCCATCTCTCGCTAAGAATAATCAGCAGGGCTTAGAGCACCAGACTGTTTTTCACTGTGCATTGTTTATTGTATATTATCATGATGTAATCACTGTATGTATTTTTAATATACGCTGTGCTGTGTTTAGAAGTCATAGGGCCATTTTTTGACATTTGTTTTTAAAATATAGGATAAATGGCAGTTACTGACACAAACAGCTCTAAGTATGTTTCCTGACTCCAGCTGCTTCTGATTCATGTAGAAGTGGCAGGGGCCGGTTGGGCAGGGCACAAATTTGGCCACATAAACCCAAATTTATTGCAGGAAAATTACTTCTAATAGCAATTTGTTTTGGCAGCCAAAAATCGGGAAGGCAGCATTCCCCTCAAGTGCCTCCAGCTACTTCCACTTACAGCTGTTACAAAATCAATCAATCCAGTGTTTTCTGTACTAAAACCCAGTAAGTCATTTCTAAAGCCAGCAGGAGATCTGGGCATTTGGAGCTTACAGGGCACTAGAGCACAGACCAAAGTCTCCTTAAAATTCCAGTCCTTGAAGATGCACTTGGTGATAGTGAATGCCTTTAACGTTGTCTTTATGAGTGAAAAACAAGATAGGGTGTTTTAGTTCCTGGTCAGAGCAACTGCTATCAGAGTTTGCCTGGTAGAGCCTTTAAGAACCCCATGTCATCTACAGTGACTGATATACACAATGCCCAGTGATTTAAAAGGAAGACAGGAATTACTACAGTGGTTTCAGCTTGATAAGTAAGGAATGAAGCTGAGAGTAACTGTGACATTCAATAGTTCTTTGTCTTCACCCAAGACCCTTGTTCAGATAGAGCTGGTGGTAAATGGACTTTGCAGAGAGAGGCTTAAGAGCCTTTTCCACGTGGCTTGAAATTATTGCCGAAGTCAGTTTTATAACTCACTTTTTCTGGAGTAGTAGTATAAGAGAGTGTTCAGGTTGGCTGTGAACCTTTAGCTTATTTAAGGCTTATAGACTGTTAGCTCTCTCTGAGACAACAAGAAAAGGGGAAGTAAGTTCGCCCCTTTCTTCCAATTGTAGGCCTATTAATTGCATAGAAGTAGAGGGATTGCAAAAGTTTACTAAATAAATTACAGTAACTGATAAATATTTGTTAATTCTTTACTATTGAATTATATAGCGATCTGGGGAGACCTGCAAATCACTGAATCTCTTTCCATTTTTAATACAGCATGTTTCTGATTGATAATAATATACATGCAGTCTACAGGCCACTTCTAGTTTCTGATTGATAACTGTCCTCAGTTGCTCCCAAGTTTTGCAGTTACTTTCCCATCTGTATTCCTTTCACATTTCCAATTATCTTGTTCCTATTTGTTATCTTGACTAATGCTGTAAAATTGATTTTGAAGGATGGAATTTGGGCCAAAATGCCCGAGACATCTTCTAGAGCAGTCCTTCTAGATCATAGAGTCATAGAATCATAGAATCAGATAGGTTGGAAAGGACCTCTGAGATCATCAAGTCCAACCCTTGATCCAACACCACCGTGGTTACTAGACTATGGCACTAAGTGCCATGTCCAGCCTCATCTTGAAAACCTCCAGGGATGGAGAATCCACCACTTCCCTGGGCAGCCCATTCCAATGGCTGATTACTCTCTCTGTAAAGAATTTCTTTCTGATATCCAACCTAAACCTCCCCTGGCACAGCTTAAGGCCGTGCCCTCTTGTCTTACTGCTGGTTGCCTGGGAGAAGAGACCAACCCCCACCTGGCTACAACCTCCTTTCAAGTAGTTGTAGAGAGCGATGAGGTCTCCCCTGAGCCTTCTCTTCTCCAGGCTAAACAACCCCAGCTCCCTCA